>BJBW01004135.1:0-87910 GCA_004320125.1 Scolopax mira | reverse complement strand
TTTTTTTTTTCCTTTCCTCTCGTTTTCTCACTCTTTTCCCTGCCCTTCTTGGGGAAGGGGGAGAACTGCATGAGAAGCTGCATGGTTGGGGTTAAGCCATGCCAATGGTGTGAGTGGCTTTGCTAACATGGACTAGAGTGACTGCTGTTTCGCAGAGTCAAACTCCAGTGAAAGACAGCAGAACCACAATTTCCAATATGAAAATACGGGAGATTTTAAAAAAACCCAGTAAATCTCACTATTTCTACTAATTTACCTAGACTTAAACAAGGGGAGGGTGCAGTGGGCTGAGAGTGAGGTCTCTTCAAGGCCTCAGGCTCCCTAGTGTAAAAAATCAGAACTAAAGGAAATCCCAGCAGCTTTGAGATACCAAAATTGAAGTGGGATAGTTATAATTAAATCTCCTTTACCTGTGGCATTTTGTACTGCAAAATACATCCTGAGATCATTCCAAATGCTATCCCTCAGACAAGTGGTGCTTCACCAAAGCTTCATAAGGGAATCCAAAGAGAATACATGATTTGCTGCCTAAGGAGTGGGATAAACTACATGTTTCCTTCAGAAAGGGTACATGTTAACCCTTTTGACAGAAATTTGTAGAAAAAACTCTATATGGATACAAAAGGCAAGGATTATTAAGGTACAGCCTAGCAAATGGCAGAGTCTCTGCTTGGTCAGATGCTTCCTCTGGAGTCCTAAGGGTGTCACTCGTGTTTAAAAGTAGGAGCATGCTGGCAGGACAAACATGCATGTAGTGAATATTCACACACAGACACATAATCTGTCCATGTCTGTTTCTGCATGAAACCCCATCATCATCTGGATGGGGGAACCCAAGTGCCACAGTAAGCTCAGTCTACAGTTTCTTATTCAGCTGCTTCATTCCCGGTTGAGCAGATAGCCACTGATACCAGTGGGAGCTTGCCCGAGTAAATCAGTGTGAAAATTAAGAACTAAGTTCTGAAACAGCAGTCAGATTTCTCTCTTCTTAATAGCATACCTCTTCTTACATCCCAGTCATTCTGCAATTCAGGAAAACAACCACCACAACAAAAAAGCTTCCACTGCACTTGCTGCATTGTTTCTCTTCCTCCCCCCTCTTCAAATCAAATTTAGAAAAACAGGTAAATAAGCCGTGTAACTGCCTCTTGCTTCGACATTTCAGCTTGATGCCCTTCACAACAATCCCAGCTGACAGGTTCAGGGCTGAGCTGCACAAAGTGCTTCCCGTCGGCGTGGGTGGTCCGAGTCACTCCGCGGTGAAGCTGACAGCTGAGCACAGTGATATGGACCCGGGGCAATAAGAGGGTCTGGGGAGGTGCAGCTTGGGTTTCATGTGCTGCACATTTGTCTTCAATCCCACAGGCAGGGCATAGCTCACTACAAGGCTCAGTGAAGCATTCTCTTCACTTGAGAAGCTAATTTTCCCATTGTAAACCAGTGTTTAGCTTAGTAATTCATCCATTCATTTGTAGGGCATCTATCTAATTAACCCTGAATGTCTGCAGAATGAGGCACTCAACATGGTTTATGATCTAGGCACAAAGGGACTAATCTAAAATACAGGCTTAGTGTCCAGCAATTTATGACATCAGTAGCTTAGACCCTGATACTACACGTTACTCCAACAAGGCAGACCTTTGCATCTAAGTAGTGTCCTTGCCAATGAATCAGGTGTGATGACCTACACAGACATCTTGAATTGGGGTGACAGCATCATCGCAGATGCAATCGGCGTTTGCCACAGGTGACACAGAGTGGAAAGAGTTTTGTTCCAAAACCTGGTGTTTTGTATAAGTTCTAAGTACAATTAGGAGAAAGCATCAGGATATAATGTTTGAAAAGTGGGATATTCTAGTTCATAACATGCTCAGGTCTCCATCCTGCTTCACTGTCAGCCAGCCACACTTCTTGGTTATCACAGAGCATGTTCACCAGTCACTGGCTCATTATAAGTGGGAAGAAATTTGGCTCCTCCTTGCTCTGCGATAGCTTTTGCTGTAGCAGAATAATTTCTATGCACTTTTCTCAGCTGGGAACACTGGACTCCCACAGTTGAAGTATTAAAAGAAACCACGGGTCATCATTTTTGCTAATCTGGTAATGTTGTCTCATAGCCCTGCTGTCTTGCATGTAATTTCTGCAAACTTTGTTTGTGTTTTGTTTTTTTTCCCCCCTTTATCATGCCAATTTATGACATACAGTGATTGGTCTTATGCAAAGCTATGATTACTGCAGAAAGGGAATTCAGAAAACTTACTCATTTCCATGTATTCTGGAGTCAGTCCAGTGAAAGGTTCCAAGGCATAATCAAGATCCCATTGCTGAGGGTCCTTTGATTGGTTGGTGTCCATTTCCTTTGGCTCGGTTCTTTCATCCTTTAGCTTCCTGAAGAGCTTCTTTAGCTTCCTGAGGAACAAAAGTTCAGATTGAACCAAGTTGGGTTTTTTCCCTACAAGATTTGTCCCAAGTCTTTGCACAGCAATACAAAATGTATATCATGCTACTTTGGTGCCCTGTAGGCTTAGTTTACACCATATTCTGAAGTTTTGATGCTGCTTATTGCCAGGGGGGCACCAGTTCCTGTATTCCTGTGTCAAGAGAAAAGTTACAACAAACTCTGTTAAAATGGAGTTGAACCCAATAGATTTTAGAAATTGTTTCTCTCTTGATATGTGTTGAATGGGCATGGTCCTGAAGCTCAAGCAGCTTGGACAGAAATAATCTTAGTAATAAGTAGTAATCTCAAAAACAAAAACAAACAAACAAAAAATAAAAAACTGAGCACCTCTCTCTTAAGAAAGAAGGACAAAATACCAGAATACCAGAAGGTAGAGTGATACATTTATCCCCACATATTTAGCACAGATGCACTTTTCTTACCATGAAACTTGAGAACTTCCAATATAATATACTTTTAAGGTCAAAATGACCAGACATATTACCAAACAAAGAGGATGCAAGAATGTACTGATTCCTAAACCTGGTGGACTTACAAACATTTTAACTGAAAAACTACCTGTTGTTTAAAACAAAAGTCTGCAGCACCAAAAAAAGAAGTGTCTCCAAGATACTGATAGGTCCAAAGCCATTTATGACTTTAAAAATGAATATTATTGACTTAAAGCCAGATCTGTGGCACCAGAAAACACCTGCAGCTCTTCAGAATTCAGTGGCCTCTTGTCACAAGCAAATATAACTGAGTTTATCTAAACAAACAAGAATATATGCTGCTTGAGAACCTCAAAGGGGAAGGAATCTTTAACCAAAATGATGATACATCTAATAAAAACAATATAATATGTACCTAGGAAGTGTGAAGCATAAGCAATGCCTTAATTTTACTAATGGCCTTTCAACTCAGAGAAACACAATTCTCTTGCTTTTACCTAATGTGCAAACAGGAGTTTCAGTAGAATTTGCTCTCAGAGAGGTGCATTCCTGTCATGCACAAACAGAAATCCTACCTTAGCCACTTCACATTCAGTAAGAAATTATTGCTAGAAAAGCATCACTTGGGATGTAGTAACAACTTCTGCAATATTCCACAGTGTAGTTCATCCTGCAACTCACTGGGGAAAAACTGGAACTCATTGGAACTTCTCTGCAAGTTTACCCCTACTGGAAGCTACAGAATTCTATAGCTACTACCATCAAAACTGGAACATTTATTGAATGCTTATGTGACAAATGTATATTTCTGAAGAGATTTCTCATAAGAGTTTTAAAGGTTCTGAAATTGCCTTCAGATATGCCACCATGCCACCATGTGTATAAAGGTGGAACTGAGCTAGCACAGAGCCACCATTATGGTGAGACTTAGAAAATCCTGACTTCAGTTATGAAATATTTCTGCTATCTGAAAAATATACGTCTTGCAAGACCAATTATACTAGTGAATTTTCACTGCCTCTGAAGCCTTAAAGCTAAACAATTTCCTACCATTTCTTAAGTAAACACAGGTCAGTTATGTCTCCTAGCTCCCATAGATCAGCAGAGATTGTCCCAAAGGTTCTCATTTTGAACACGTTTTATAGTAACATCATCCATTTTGGCCAGATAATAAATTATGGGTGAGCAATTATTTGTGCAAGTATCTCTTTGGACCTCAGTAGGAGAAGTAGTATCAATCACTGTTCCACTGTGATCTGGAGTTACAAAATTCACAACACTGACAAATACACAAATTTCATAAGTGGTACAATCCCAGAGTAAAAGAAATCCATGTCTGAAAGAAGGGTAAAGTGTTCCTAGTGCCCCCCACAGATGACCTTTTAAATGCATATGCATCAATAACTCCATACTTTTTTATACATTGAAAAATCCCCATGGAAAAATGCAATAGAATGAGATAGTTCTTCAAAATCAAGGAAGTGAAATACAGTTGGGTTAAAAGAAAACATCAAGATTTATCCTTATTGTATGTCTTCATTTTGCAGATGAAATTCATCCTTCACAAATATGCATGACATTATTTTATAGTTCCTCCGATATGTGCCATATGAGTGAGAATCCAGACTAATTCCAGTGATGTTTTGCCAGTAGTGTAAGCAGGGCTCTCCCACAAACTTTCCCCCCTCAGCTTGCAATAAATCCTTTGAACTAGACGTGTGTGGCCTGGAGACACAAGCGTATGGGGAAATGGTAGGGGTTCTCATTTGTACCTACAGTTAAGAAGAACCGATTTCTCAGACCCTAACTTAAACAGCAGGGAAAGGCTAGCTGGCAAACACACTAAAGGCTTTGATGGTTAGGTTTTTTTTTCTTTGTTCATGATTATACACTGAACCACACAAGAACACTGTGTCACCACATAGCACAAGGCTCTACAGTAGGCTGGAAAGGACCACAGTGGCTGGAGAATGTCTACACCAACCTGTGTTTACAGGACTCATCCAATTTCATCACCAGCGCGGAGGAAATGGGATTTGGCAGACACTCCTAAAACATATCTAGATTGCATCAGGCCCTGACAGACCCAGGATCAGGAGCACAAAGCTGCAAAAAATCAACAGATCAACTGCAAAAATCAACAGATCAGCTCCAGCTTTTGTTCCAGCTGTAGCTAAGATGTAGCTCTTAAGTGTGGTGGTAACATCCTCAGTAGTTTGGCAATACCCAGATACGTTGGGGCTAACTAAACACCTTCAGTACCCCGAATGCTCGGTTTACACAGTTCTAATGAAAGTCTGAGGAGATTGAAAATACTTCACAAGAAAGAATTAGATGGATCCTTACAAAGACATTTACCTCCTACGTCCTGCAAACTCAGCTATTTCAAGACACTAAAATTTCTTTTAACCCCCTCTGTCTTTATGGCAATCAAGGGAACTTGCCTGTGACAGAGGTGATGTAGTATTCAGAGGGTAGGAAACCTGGGGCAGGATTTAAAATAATCAAAGAATTCCCAGGATGTTCTTCCATCATATCCCAATTAATTTCCTAATGTGAGGGACTCTCAGAGGACAGTGAATAAGTTCAAGACAGTGTTGATTTCTGCTCCAATAAAATGATATGAGCTATAAACGTCCCTCACATTTCCATAGGCAGATGAGATTGAAGAGCATCTCACTGTCACTGTGCAGCAGCTGAAATGAAATTGGGGTGTGTTTAGATGTAAAGTCTGTATATGTGTGATCTAATCCTCTGGTGTCAAGTTATGGAGTTTAATGTATACACATAACTCCCCTGAGGACCCAGTAACTAAAACAATAGTTGTTTTTAATGTTTATTTGGGAAAACACTAAATCCAGGGCTCAGTTACTCAGAATAATTTTTAATTTTTCATGTGGCCATCTACAAGCCAATCATGAGGAGTGGCACTTTTAACCACTTTAGGTTAAGTTTTGAAGAGTTTTTTATTTTTATGGAATTTTTTAAAGGATCAACTAACTGAATACAAGCCAAACTAGCCAAACTAATTGTTTTAGATTTTTCACAAAAAAAGTTTACCTTTCCATCATATCCAAGCATGTGAAGTTTCAGAACAAACAGAAACGTGTCAGAAAGTTAAAGGAACAGAGAACAAGGAACAGAGAACAAGTTCTGAGTAACTGAGCCCCACTAAGGTCAATGGGAGTTTTGCCATTGACTTCAATAGAGCCAGTATTTTACCCTAAGGGTTTATCACCAAGGTCAAAGACAGAGAGTAATAAAATAACCAAGTGGATTTTTTTCAGGAAGTTCAGAAAAATAGAATTGAAGAAAAGGAGTCTTATAGGAACGCTAGGTCAAGGCTCTCAAGCCCTGCAGCCTTTTAGGGTCAATTCTTGTGGCAACAGTAAAAGAGTTGTGGTATGCAACACATTTGAGTGAACTGTAGCATATTTACATCTGTTAAACTTGTGAATTCCAGCCCCACAGAACACACATTTCAATTCAAGAAGGCTTAGTTTTCCATAATTCAACTGTTGCTGAATTTTCCTAGCTCTTCTGACACTCTTAGATGCAGAAATTGGAAATCACAGAAAGCTTTGGAAGACCAGCAAGTCACCTCTATCGTAGCCATACAGCAGTTTCTCCAGAAACTCTGAAGAAAAAAGGAAGGATGTGTTCCAGTGACCCCAGACAATGCAGTGCTGCCACCTGAAGTTTATCTGAAGCACGTTTGGAGTGCTAGAGATACATCAGATGGCTGTTGCTTATAAACTGGGTCTCTCACCTACTAAGTAGTATTTTTTTGAGGGAAAGAGACAGAAAATGGGAGTAAGGCTCTGTGATCTTCTGCAAAGCAATTTAGATGCCTGGGGTTTTATGGTGAATGAAATCAAAAGGTTTTCTGAAAATAATCCTGAAATCCTGAGATTTCAACTGAGGAAAAGTTTTTTTATCTGGGTCATCATATAATTTAGCAGAGAGATACTTCCATGTTACAGATATATGGAGAACAGTTACAGATTCTGAAGAGCAGACCACCATTTATGATAGTCCCTTCTGCCTCCACATTTGGTTAGGTTGATTGCAGCACTTGTCGTCTGCCCTCAATGAAAATACAGGGAGCCAATGGAAGAATCTGTGTTATTCACTCTGACTCTCATTCCCTCCAAGGAGGCACAAGACAAGGGGGAAAAAAATACAGCTGCTGAAACTGGAGATAGAAAAGATTGTTCCATCTTTCTGCCACAGAAGGTCAGTTCGTCATAGTGCGTAGCCTGTGCTAGACACCAGAAAACAGAACAAGGACCCAATGAAGACAGAGATATCCTGGGAAGAAAAATAAAAAACTTATTAGCAGAAAAAGGATCATCTAATGGAGGAGATGAGCTAACTGTAAGAGATTAGCAGGGGAAACAGCTAGCAGAACAGAGAGAACAGGCCACACTAGGAAGCCAGACGAGAAAGCTGGAGGGCAGAGAACAAGGGTGTGTTTATGTATATGCCTGTCACATCTCCTAACAACAACATGTATAGACATACTAGATTACATGGGAGACACAAACATGTCAGAGCTACTAATTCTGCAAGACATGCATGTTTGAAGTCCTTTTTGGTCTGAATTTATATATGTCCGGCAGACGTATGTACAGCCCTGTCGAAATCTGGTTGATAGGTACTCAAAGTCTGTCTGAGTGCCTGGGGCAGATTGAGGTAGAATGGAGTGCCATTAAAGGTCCCAAACCAGTAGAGTGGTCCATGCAGAAACAGAAAGCTTACTCTGATTTAATTAAGTATTCAGTAAAGCACTGTGATTTTCCTGGTGCAAACAGGTCCAGTGAGACAGACACACGATTTACTTGAGAGTGCAGACAAGCAAAGGAAAGACACGTGCTCATTTCAGGATCACAAGAGAGCATTGTGAAAGAAATGAGGTATTTCTCAGGGAAGGAGAACATGAAAGCAGATATGTTTTTAAATTATTCTCTTTTAAAAATTGAGGCCACCATAGGTTGTTGGCAGAAGGGTGGGGGAGTAGAAATGAGGGAGAAAAATGGGATGCAATTGTCATATTCTTGTAGCAAGAGTTGTAGTGAGGGAATTGAGAAGTAATTTGACAGGAATTTTCTGTTTGAACTGGATCATTCTCTGCTTTCATGAGTCAAAAATAATAAATACAGTATTTCTAACATCATAAAATCCCCATTAAAAAAGTCCAGTAGCAGTAAGTTTTTGGAAGACAGAAAAAAAAATCACACCAGGTTTATACTGGGAAAACTTTAAGCCTTCGACATGCCAGATATTTTGGGAATGATTTACCACCCTTTTATCAAAATAAACTGTAAACTCAATGAGATGTAGACAGAAAACAGGCCTCCTTATTGAACTTTGACACAAGAATTATTAAACCATCCATAACCCACATTTGATTTGTTTGGGAAATTTTCTTTCTCTCTATTAAAATTACTTCCAAAAAAGAGTTCTTGCTAGGAAAAGGGATGAAAGGGGCCCGTTTTAAAAATATTTCATAATCTTTTAAGCATCACTCATCTTGTTTTCTAGTTAACATCTTCAAGGCCTTCCTTAGGGGTGTGATCCAAAAGCTGCTGACACCAGAGTTGAAAGGTTCTGACTAACTTCAGTAGAGTCGAGGCTTTGTCTAAGCCAGACTCTGCATCTAATACAACATTTCACAGACCACTGCCACCAACAAGGGTGATTCAGTTAACAGAAATGAGAACAAACCTCCCAAGAGGTGGGAACAGGATATTCTTAGTGAATTCTCAGTGCCTGAAGACAGTGGAAACAGACCAAGAGAGACTTCTTGCTGTGTTTGGAGCAGAGGACACTGTGCCCTAAGCACCCTGTGGCTGATAACCACCAAGCAGCCTGCCAGCATCTCTCCCAGACTCTAGCCCCTGCATCATATAGTGACATACTGACATACAGGCACCTTAGAAATGTGTGGACTTCATCTGTAAACCCGTAAAATACTCATAGATCAAGTAATACATTTTAACACCTTTTACGAGCTATCACTTTTCTCCAACGCCATCTCTCCTCCACTTTATACTAATTTGTATTCAATACTGCTACCCTGAAAGCTTCTCTAAAACTTCCCAAGAGATCTATCATACCTTGCCTGTTTTCACAGGTTTCTAAAATTAATTTAGATCAATTATTTAATATATTCAATCACTTTCTTTAAGCCATTTACTGCAGATATAGCCAATTATTCAACATAAAATACAGGCAGATCATTTCATCACAATCAAAAATGTGATTTATCATCACATTCAATTAGAACCCACTGAAGGCAGCGGCAAAAGTCCCATTCAGTTGACTAAGGATCAAGCCTTTAATTTGCCATGTCACAGGAATAACGCATGGTAATGGAGAAGACTAGGATACATACGGGATTCCAATTTCAAACAGATTGTTTTGTATCAGTTGTTTTCCAAGCATAATGATGCTCAGCTGAATACAGAGTTCCATCAAACAGCCTCCTGGAGCACACTGTAATTAAACAGAACCATAGAGTGTGAAGGGAGCAAGAGAATTAATTTAAAAGCACCCACTTGGGAGAGCCCCCGATGTCTAGATGTGCCCTTACCCTCTGCCACCAATTTGCACAGGAGCACAGAACTCGTCAATCATTGACATCCTATGCTTAACAAGGTATTTCATCTCTGCTCATAAAACTGCATTATGGGAAATATGCAGAGCTCTGAAATAACGTACTGTGTCCTGAGGCTACTATATTTCCTTTTAAAATATTTACTATATAATCAATGTAATAAACATAATGCAGTATCACCAATACTCTTCCAATCTGATGTCTCTCAAGGGAGAAGGAATTCTTCAATCTTGCAAAGACTTATGCATAAGCTTTATTATAAAACCTTGAGTACCTATATTGATTTCAAGGGAATACACACACTAGCTAAAAGGAATTTTGGAAAAAAAAATATGTTCACAGGTTTAGCACAAAATGGCTTTAGCTTTTTAGGCTATTAAAATTGCTAGGCTTCTAGTGATCTACAGAATGAGAAACCAGATTTGACATCCAGTTTTGGCACAGGTTTCCCAAGGGCCTCTGTCAAATCATGCAATTTTTGTGCCTTAGTGCCAGTTGAAAAGCATAGAAATAGTGAAGTTTTACCTAAGAAAGACTGTGAAGTATTCAAACTGCAGAAAGACAGACATACAGGTGCCTTGGATGGTAAACTTGGGGTTTGTCTATTTATTGTTGAAGATTTAACATCCTCTCTTAACGTGTTTTCTATTTTCCCCTTATTGTCTAGACCCCACCAAAATATGCTAATCACATACCTTTTTTTGTTAAGGATTTTTTTGTTTGAATTTCGTATGTACTTACCTCTTCCATTCGATAACCATCAAACACATACACATAATGCCCAGGACGGCCAACAAATCTGAAAACAGTAACAATATGTGAAGTAATATAAAAATAGCTGTAACAAAATAACTCTTCCTTCATATTAGCTAAAATACTTCAGAATGAGCTACTTCAACACAAATTTTTAAAGACTCAACACCTATTCATCTTTGATTATTTAAAATGATTTCAAAGTAGTAGGCTTCTACAAATGTTTATCTACTACATCTTGATGAAATATTTTTAGTAAAACCTTTTTCTGTGCTAAAAAAAAATAATAATCTCCTCTCTTGATTATACATCACAAATGAAACTGGAAATACATATCCTAGCTCACATTCTCTAGAATCTGAATGATGTCCTGCATGGAGTTATTTACACTTTTATACACAGTAAAGGTTTTTTTAGACTACACAAGGAGAAACAGTGAGATTGACTTTATTATAACCTTACAACATCCCCAAAAAAACGGTTAAAAAAAGAAAGAAATCAGTGATATTTTTCATTAATGTCTTATAAGATTTACAACTGCTGGTAAAAAGTATCATTAATTCTTAAATCAATGATGCTGAATAGGATTAGTGAAGAGTATAGGTTCACAAACTTTACAGCCCCCAAAAGGAAGAGAAAAATGGTATGAAAGAGAATCCAGAGGATGTTTTAAACATTTTTGCCAAAGTTTGAGCAAACAATCATTTTAAGCTTCCCATTCAAAAGTATATGTTATATTGTGGGTAACTGGGTCCCAAAAGACGATGATCCTGGACCCATAGGAAGTCACACTTATTTAGCAGGACAGCTGAATTAGCTTTTTGGTCAATCAGTTCATTTGCCAAAACATGCAACTTCCAACTGACTATAACTATTTCTTAATTTAATGTGATTACGGGCAAATAGTGCAAAACATTGAGAAAGTAATAAAGAAAGTACTTCCATAACTTAAAATTAAACTGGAAAATCTTTCTTTGTTAAATGATACTTCAACAAAAATTTGCTAAAATGTGGAAAGTGAAGACCTGTAAACACTGCCATTCACTCATATATGCCACACCCTTTTTTAACTAAAAAGAAATATTTTTTGAATGCATATTATTCTTCTTTTAGAAAGAAAACTAGAGTGGTTGCATTTCAGAACAAATTTCTACTTAGAGGAGAAATAAGACAGTAGTTGATATCATACCTCATAATTGAAAAGTAGGTTTTAGACAACTCTGTTTGTGATATGCACACATAAATAGCTATATGTAAAAGACATTTAGCCTACCTTCCTTTAAAAAAGGCAACGTAAAAAATTGGTGCATAAGAATTCACAAACTTCAGCAGGAATGCCTTCAAAATCAGTCTCTCCTCAAAGGTTTTTTCTGTTTTTGGTACCTCTGTGGGAGGAAGGGAAGAAAAAGCAAACCAGAGAAATCAATTTGTAAATATGCAAACAACCCTGATATTCCCAAATACAAAACCAAACTGAAAACTTTGAGCTCATACTAATTTTTCTTTTGTACTTCTAATTTTTACCAAAGCACACTGGCTCTGTCACTGTCTCCTGATTTCCAGAGTCTTCCCAAATTGCTGGATGGAAATCGAAGATTATTTGACAGAAACTTTAATAATAACACCAGAATTAACTTGATTTTCTAATAGGCCTCTGACAGCTTATCCCAAGTTGCTCTCAGATGTTTATCTAATATCCAGGTGGCAAAAAAACCCAGGATATTAGATATTTGGACCCAATAGTAACTCACTTCTTTTACAGTATCTTTCATTGCCTTGCTGAGAGAGCTGGGCAGACCATATCACCTTCCTCTGCTTCAGGATGCATCTGTGAAATCTTAGCACATCTCCTCTGTTATTTACTCTGACATCTATTATATTATTAAATATACAATAGTATTAAATATATTTTATTTATATAATTTATATTTTATTAGTAATAATAGATAGAAGTGTTATATAGTTACACGGTTCTCCAACTAGCTATCTAGAGTTTGAAGAAAAAATTAATTGGAATTTTACATTCAATTGCATAAAGCTAAAGCAGTATAAACAGATTAAATGTATATAAGTGCATATATATTAAGATATGTATCAGTTACACAACTGAAATAACAAGGCATTAGTATTCTCAATTCACGAATGATGAAAGCAAAGTCCAAAGACTTTCTTCCAGGAAAAAAACCTTAAAAGCCTTCTTAACTTTGTGTGCACGAGCTTTTTTTTTCCATAATGAGATTGTTAATGTGCTTAATGCTAAACACAAGATTAAGTACCTTTCTGAATAAGGCATTAAATGAATTGTTAATGCCATGCAAAATAAATGTACATTTTTGCTAATGCTTCTCCATTCACTGTACGTATTGTACATTTCTAGACTACATGAGATAACTTGAAAAAAACTCCCTTAAAACTTTTCAGCCTTCATTACTCTGTTCCCAGGTTTATTCCCAATTTCCATGGAAATTTTCTAGCAACAGAACACATAGGTTTAAGACAGAGGCTTTTCAAGTTAACAGTAGAATCCTCTTTTAAAAATTATATATGGGTTAAACTCTTGTGTTGCCATGCTCATCTGGAGTTATTAACTAATGTGAGAGCAGATAATTTTATTGTGGTACATTCTCGACTGAATTTCTATAGCACAACAAAAGAATGAAATAATAAGGTAGATCCAGACCTTTGGCTTTAGAGGCTTCATTAAAAATACTGCTGTACTTGTACAGTTTTTTTGGGGGGCAGAGCTTGGATGTTTGGTTGATTTGGTGTTTTCTCTTAGAAGAATGGCGTTTATTTGAGCACTAAAGCAATAGCAAAACTCTAATGAGCCCCTACTGCCCAGCTTTATTTGTGATACTTTCAACCATGTTTTCATAGAAGGTCAACACACAATCCAATGAGCCCTAAGCCATCATTCACCTATATGTAAAGAAAAGCCTAATTAAAGCTTCAAAGGATTTGAACAATTTGTAGATGACCCCATCAGGACAACAGCTCAGGGCAACAGGAATATCAAATAACAGCGGTGCAGCTTTTAATTTGAGGGAGAAAAATCCTAGCCTTTGCCTTACGAAGAACTACCACAAAGATGAGCTCAGCCTCTGGATGGAAATTTGCACACCGTATATGGCTCTAGAGACTCACCCAGCACTTCACTCCCTCCCCACGCTCAGATATACTATGCCATACCAAGAGAGGCATGCATAGAATTTGTCCTCTAGCTGGTGGAATCTGCTATACAAGAAATGCATCCAGCCAGAAGAAAGAAAGAAAACTCCCCCCAGCCCATACACTCAAAATGTGGTGCAACGTGTTACACCACAACTGGGAAGCCAAAACTTTCCAGGTAGAGAATGAGCTGAGGCACCTGTGGCATGGACCTTAACTCACTGAAGGAGCTACTGACTTTAGAAGCCATAAACACAAGTAGTTTTGATTTTGTCCCCACCGGAGTGTTTCTTCCTTGACCCAGGTGAAGTTACAAATGAGCAAAGGGGCCATAAGTCAGGTCAGACACGCATTGCCTGATTACTAATGATTCGACCTGAAAATACCAGGATATAATCTGCACTTTTGCTGGTCTGATGTATGATAAGGTGGGGACATGAGTGCACTGCTTAGCTGGACCCACAGTGGGTAAGTGGAGCCCTAGTGTATCTTGTACAAACTCTCTTTATTGATTGCAACAAACGTACTACCTTTATTTTTCCCCCAGATGCTGATTCAGCAGGGATCGAGGCGGATCCATTACCTTGATCCTATGATGAATGCAGTTGCTACCACTAGTACTATTCTTGTGCTTACAGACCTAATTTTTGACTCAAATAAAGATTTGAGTGTGCTTGCGGTTGGAATTGAAACCCCTGTTCCTCCAGCCCATCAAGTGTCTTCCTCAGCATGTTAATTACCTGCAGCGTGAAAAGAGAATTGAGCATGTTTTGCTCTGCTCAGCAAAATGAAAGCTCACAGGGTAAGCAGGATTTATCAGCATGAATGAATTGTGATTTTTTTTTGAACATTTTGATTACAGTTGGCATCTGAGCCTAGCAGTGGAGAAAGCTGCCTAAATGAACTTTCTAACTCATGTAATTGGTAGCACTAGAGATTACTCAGACTGGATCCTTCTTAAACGAAACACCTTATGGTAAATTAGGAATGCTGCCTAAATAAATACAGCAGGATTAGAATTAAATGCAAAGTGACAAGGGGACAATAATCCGCAAGTTAGTAAGAAATTCTTGTTTTTTTCAGAATTCAGAGTGGTGCACTTTTTCAGGGGTGATATTTTCCTTCCCTGCTTTTCCCACAGAGGCAATGGTCATGGCTTGCACACCCCAGCTTTTGCCTAGAAACTGCCAGAAGGGAGGATCCTCACCTTCATCTCTTCCTACTCTTCTGACTCACTAGTGTCATGCCTTAACAGCTGTTAAGGACTGGTCAGGCCACATGCAGTTAGCAGCTTCTCAGTTATATGAAAGCCGAAAATCTGGGTAGAGTTTTCACCTGTACAGCATGTCTGAGCTTCCTCATGCCACTAGAAGATAGTTCATTTGTGTAACCCTGCTACATTCTACCCAAAGCTGCTTCCAAACAGAAACAACAAAAACCACCCCAAACCCATATGGTGGTATTTTTTGAATATGAATTGCTTTGTCTTAATTTCTCTCAAATATTTTATGGATTTACTCTAAACTGTCACACATGGACCTTCACGGGACCATATTTCAAAAGTTCAGAATTCAACCCCTATCATGGAAACTACAGAACTTTAGTTTATAGTGTTCTTCAGCAAACGGGACTAAACCAAATGTTTTCACTTGTGACTTAAAGTGTGTTGAGAAAGTGAAGAATAAGAAGCACAAATCTTAAGAGTTCCTAAGGTTTTATCCTGAAGTCTTCTAGTTCCAGCCAGCTTCACACAGCTGTAGGTTTTACAGGGAGGGACTCTGGAACTCAAGTCATTGAGTCAGGCTCCAATTATCAAAAGTTTTCCAATCTCGATACCTAGTTTTAGGTGCTCAAAACTGACAGGTAGAGGAGTTGATAAAGTTAAAGACATCTATGGTTTCTGGTGGATTTTCAGTGAATGATTGACTTTGTTTACCTAGACTTTGAACCATCTAGAATGAGAAGTGATGTATAAAAATGTGGGAAACAGTATTTAATAACAGCTAGAAGAATCTCACACTAGGGCTCTGTCAGAAAACACCTTTGGCCTAGTTTATATAACAAAAAAAATCCCAGACAAAACCTTATTAGTAAGTATCTTTGGCATAATGTATACAACAAAACAAAACTCTAGCCTAAACACATATATTAATCAAAGGACTGACTTGCCTTTAAAAGAGTTAAATACATTGCCAGGCTTGTTACAATACAACATTTAAATTTAAAAAAAAATCCAACCTCTAACTGAAATACTTATTATTATAAAAAGTCCAGCCCAGACATGCACCTAATAATGGCAAAAATATCCTCTGAGCGGTAAGAACCCGGTAAAAATCACATCAGCAAAAATAACAGGGCAAGCACTCGCCAGTGTAACTTTGCCAGAGCCAGCAACATCTTTGAAACAGCCCAAAGACCCTCAGTAAACCGAGAGGTAAAGATATGTATCAAAAAATCATATCAGGTCAAAAAAGGCTCAGTCAGCTCTCGATAAGCGGATCTGGGCAGAGAGCCAGCGCAACACAGAAGTACCAGCTGAGATCCTGGTGACAGCACATCTTCATTAACATGGCATTACGACCGGGCTAATTAGTCCTATCAGTGGCCCATTGCATGTCACTGCTCAGACCCCTAGTTTACAAAGGCACGTCTGAGCATCTTACCCCATGGGCCTGAATATTTTCACTGGCACTCTCCAGTGGGAAATATTCCTACTAGAACCTCCTTGGAGACTCTCCTGTCAATACATGTAAGGAACTAACGAGGAATGCGGTGAGATAGCTTTACCAATTTCTGTCAGCCATTTGGCAATAGCTCCATAAATTTCATCAAGTATAAGTATCACAACAAGGTTAATGATGACGGCAGTTGCGGTCACAGTCACTCGAACGTTTGATCTGGTCGTCTCATTTGTGCTGAATGACAAAGCTGCTGCTGTAGTGATTCGGTATACAATCACACCAAACACTGCTGAAAAAGTCAGCATAATCTGCAAAGAAATGTACAGACAGATTAGTTCAAGTTGGATACTAACATTTAAACAGAAGCTTCAACCGATACGTTGGGTTTGTTCCACGAATCGGTGTTGTGTGGATAATTCTTTGAGCAACACAATGACACACCGATAATCAACACCTTGCTCTCCAGTTCCATTTGCTCAACTGTTGCCCAAATTAAAAAAAATAAAAAATAAAAAAAAATCCCTTATAATTATTCATTTAAGACTGATCCATTTCACTTAACATTTCCGTCCCAGAAATCAGATGGTATCCTGAGGTCCTTCACAGGCAGGCTTTGACCCATGGGATGAGGAAAGTTAGCCTTGATATTTAAGGTCAAGTTCCCACAAGAAGAATTTTAATTTCACAGGGATGTGGTATTCTGGTTTCAAATAATGAAAAAAATCAATAAAATAATAACAAAAAGTAGCAAATTTTCATAGCTATAGCAGGAAAGGCACAGATGGTACATTTTTCTCTTTCAATTTTGCCTTTAGCAAGAACTTCAACATACATTAATTATTTTAGGTAAAAACATCTTGAGATGAAAGAGACTACCTCGATGTGAAAGATTAGACTATTGCAATTATTTCAATGGGCCTAGGGGCCCAGATTCACAACACAGATTTAAGGAAATTTAACAGTCCATTTTAATGACCCAGCAATAACTTATTGAATTTGTGTATACAGAGGGAGGCTGTCTTATGAAAAAGTGCTATTGCAGAAAAAGCACAAGAATCAGAGCTATGTGAAAGGTTGAAATAAAAAGTGGGCACACTTTGTTTTAATGGGGAACTAATAAACATACTAAAAATAATGGTTTGGAGAAAGTCTTGGAGATATCAGATGAAATTCACAAATACGTTTTGTGAGAAAATAGTAATAAAATGTCATATGTGGTAAAACATCTACATTTTAGCTTTTAAATCACTATTTCATTAATTTTAAATGAAATGCAGGTGATTGATGAGCTTTTGCTTCATGCTAATGTTTTTCATTCAAATATTCTTCTAAATAAAAATATCTAAACATAAAACACTTGGAATGAAAACATTTCAAATGCCATAAAATATTACTTCCTTTCCTTTTGTAGTTTTCACTGTGTTGAGAAAACGGTTATATTTTTTCTGCTTATTTTTCTGGTTTGTTTTGTTTTGTTTTGTTTTGTTTTTTTTACTTACCAACCAAACATGCAGACAAAATTCTGATTCATGTTGTACTATCTGCTCAGCACTTGCTGTGACAGAAGTGGTGCAGGAACACAAAGATCAGAACTTTTACCTACTTTGCCCATTGCAGAAGGAGTCACTACAGTAGAGAATAATATCCCCAATAAGAAGAGAAAACAAAGCAGCACCACTGGGCAGTAATATAATTCACCTTCGACCTCTACAGTCACCTTCATTTCTTTTTCTTAGTTTGGGTCACAGATTCATTCCTGTAAATCACCCTCCAACATTTCTCTCCTCTGTGGATTTCTTTGAAATTTTTACTACGATGATGGACAAGGAAAACCAGCAAAGTAAACTTGTATGCATGATTCTGGAGACAATGATGTCTCTGGGCTCCATAGACACCTACTTAGAAATGATATCTTAACAGTAAAGGAGGAACAGTCAGCACTAAGTAGAGAAAGAAGAAATCTTAGGTCATGAAAGATGAATAGCAAACTCTTAAATGGACCAAAGGATGGAAGGGATCCATAGCAATGAGGAAGATTACTGAAGGATCAGCTACTATCAGAGGCTTGCACTATTGCTGCCTTTTTGATTCATGCAGTGCCATAGGAAGATATGCAAAGCTACAAAAAAAAAATGTTTTATTTATTTAAAGAACAAAGGTATTGGTTTTGCAAAAGCATCAGGGCTTCAGAAACTCCTCAGTTGCCCAGCTGTTTTTAAATATTTGCTTAGTTAGACACAGATGGAAAAACACTCCTTTAGGAGTCTTGATTATCTGTGCATCCAGTAACAAGAGAAAGAGAAGGGCTTGTAGGACTGCTCAGAAACTGAGAGCATAGCTCTCGCTCCCCAGGCAGTGACTGAGAGGGAGCAGTTCTTGTATCTTCACAGCATTTCTTCCGTTCCTGAAAATACCTTTTTTGCCCAAATTCCAGATCAGAAGGTCAACTTTCATTCAGGTAAAAGGTTTTGTTGTCATTGTCAACATTTCAACTGGCGAGTTCAATCCCTTTCTATGGCAGACAGTTTCCTCACCAAATATCTAAACTAGTCTGTCAAGGGCTGAACTGCTTAGAAACAGATGTGAAAATTGGCTGCAGAAAAGGTCACCTACTGAGCCTGGTATGAATGAAGACAAACAGGAAAGCATACTAGATCTGAGAAGGAAGCTATAAAACCCCATGGGCTAGATTGATACCTTTATCCAAGTAGGATAACAATTTAATGTCCAAATAGTTCTTTTGGCTCCTCAGGGGGGCTATTCTAGAGTAAAGTATTATGCCATGTGAATAAGAATAGGGCAATAGAGTCCAAAAGAAGGAACAGGCTGAACTCTTGTGCTACGACATTAACTGGTTTTCTTCCTTCCTCTAAGCAAGCCAAACACAATGAACATCAAGAAAGGTGCTCAGTGGTGGCATTGCTCCATGCCTTCCTGCTCTCTTCCAACAGTTACCAATGTTTTCATCACATATTGGGACACCTTTGCCACAACATTAACCTTCTAAATATAGAGTTTCTAAACTGTGACCTATGTTATTATTAACCGCACACAAGCCAAATTTGTAGAGGCCCAGCTGAGCCTAGACCTCCTGCTATCACTGGTTTACTGGGAAAAAATAAGACTTGTGAACTTCGGTTCTAAAATCCCTGCAAAAGACATTGTTTGAATCAAGGTTGGATCTTCTGCCTTCACTGCAGTCAAGTGAGGCTTTGTGTACAACAGAAGAACTGCAACCAAGTTTTAAAGGATCTGTAAATGTGTAAAATAATCTTTGGAGTTATTTGGTGGTGTAGAACACCAAGACCAATTGGGCAAGCAAAGCAAACCCAGTATTTTTTTCAACACGCAATTTTAAAGAAGCAAAGAGCATTCCCAAAGTATTTGAGACATAAGAAAAGCCAGAAAGAAAAAAAAAAAAAACAACACCACAACAGTTCCTAATAGAGAATTCAAAAAAGTGAAGTATGCAAAAGGAGTACACAAATGAAGAATAAAGGAAAAAGCCTTTACAATAAGAAAACCATTAGCAGCTTCAAGAATCATCAGGTAAAGTAGGGCATGTAAAACTGGGGGAAGGAGGAACAGAACACAACAGCATCATTCTGTAGCAAAGTAGCCATCTTCGTGGTAATTGTAATCTCCACAGGGAAAAGCAAAACTCACTCTCCCTCTTCAAGAGCTGACTTGAATTTCATGGAGGGTTTCTAAGTTGTCTCCTGTAGATGCTTAGATCTTACTAATGCTCAAAGCATTCTAAAAAAAACAGTGTGGCCACTTCTCCAAATGGTGAAAGCCAACATAGTTCCAATAGTCACTAACAGAAGTTGAAGAACCCGAGCTCTACGTTCCACCTTTATAAATCTCTCTGAGATGTTACAGTAAGCAGGGAGTGTAATACATAGGCTATGACTCAGGAAAGCACTTTAACCTCAAGCTTAGAGGAGATTTAAACATGTGGTTAAAGAGCACATGTAAGCACCTTGTCTGCAAAAGAAGGACTTGTAAAAGCTAAACTGGGGCTATGTGCTTCGTCGTACTCGGCATACTCTGCTTTAAGCAAAGTCACGACTGACACTGGTTAGAGGTTTTGTCTAAAAGGCAAATGTTTGGTATGGCCTTAGGATGATAAACTCACCCAAAGTGTTGTAAGTGCATACCTGTATATATGAATGACACACCTAATATGTACAGAAAATATACTTAATATACAATACATATGTCTTGATTAATATAAACATATATTTATAAAAATGCAGACATTCAGTATGAATATAAAAATATTTTTGATTGCTAGGAAAAGAAATAAAATCTTTAAAGGATGTATATTCCAATATATGCAAATTCCAGTAAATTAGAAATGCACGTCCATATTTTAAAATTATTTAGCTCCTGAGTATATTTCCCATGTCAGATGCTCCTGTGGTTTAAACCGGAATATTTCATTTAGTAATTTCTGCAACAAGAGGGATAATGGGATCCTTGAAAATGTAACAAGGTTTATTAGCCAGGCTTTCCTATTGCTGTTTACAAAGTCTAAGAGCTTGATGATGTGTTTATAGTCTGTTGGAAATTTCACTAGGACAGCAGTGTCCACACTTCACAGTTGGCTGACCCGCACACCTTACTCTTGTTCTCAAATGAGGAGAAGGCCTTCCTTGACTACAGTATAGTCCATCCCTGAAGATGTCTTGGACAAATATTTCTCAGCAACATATTTATGTCACCTGTATGTCACCTGTGCAGTAGGCTCAATGCTTCTGAATGTCATTCTTACAGAGCATACTCAATACTGTGCACACAAGCAAACACACAGCAGGCTTCCCTTCATCAGATAATGGAGGATGGAGCAGAAACCAAGTGGTAGAGAGGGTATCTAGGAACAAGCTGGTGTCACTACAGCAAGTCATTCAGCCAACAGCCCTCTCACAAGCAGCCTTTGGTAAAAGAGAATAGAGCTGGAGGGAGGCATTGAGCTCTAGGAGTCTTCCTAGTCAGAGGTGTGTTTCTCATGAGCTGTACGCTATAAACCTAGCTTGCTTCAGATTTTTAGCATCCTTGAGAATTCTCATTTAGGATTGCACTCAAGATGCTCACTGCAAAATTTCTCACGCCTAATAAATGTGGAGAAACGCAGATTATATTACCATAAATAAAATCAGTCCAAAGTTTGCTGCATATCCAGGCATACGGTCACTCCATGTCAGCTTCTCCTTTTCACCCTGTGACAAAACACAAAGATGAAATAGCAGGTATTACAGAACTGTAAAACAGCAAGTATTAGACTTAACAAGCTCTGTTATTGAAAAACAATCGCCATTCCCCTACTCCTGTGGTAATTTTAAAGGTGATTATAAGGTCTAGAACACTGACGTTTTAAAGCAGTCTTTAATTTGAGAGAAAAAAGGGTAAGAGGATAGACAAGACATATAGAAAATGTCTGCAAAGATATCATATGTAACTACGATTTTAATATTTGAAAAAATGTATTCGGCTTTTACTAAATTTCATAATATCAGGAGAAATTCCTGAGATTCACCTTAATTTACATTTAGGCAAAGCAAGATTCAATTGTTTATTTATAACTGTTTCTTGTAAAACTTCAGAAGAATAGTGCTTAAGACAAAAACCATTAAAAGAATGTTTCCTAGCATTGAACTCAGATTTTTTTCCCCAATGATTACCTTTGCCAGATGTGGCCGCTAAGATCACTATTACAAAGACACTCCAATCCTTTTCCTGGTACTTGTTCTATAGACGAGAGAAACTACAAAGACAAGCACCCTCTGTGATCTCTGCTGCCAACCTTGTTTTCTTCATGTGCAAACAGCATCTCTCTCTTCGCTGCATAATTTAAAGCAACTGTGATCAGTGAAATATAGTATGCCTTTACTCTCCCCGCATAAACTCAACCCCATTTCTAGCAACATGCACTTCTAAAGAAGATATTCGAAAATGGATTTACATAAGAAATACGATTCCCTCCTCTGAAAATAGGTTTCTTAAAATAATAATAAGGTCACTACTTTGTTTAAGTTAAACTAAAACTATATAATCAAATTAACTGAGGGGGCAGAGCCAGCTGCTGTTTGCATTTCTGTGAACCGCCGTTGCTATCCCATGAACTAGTACTTTACTCCCATTGGAGTTAATCCAGAGTTATTATGAATTTAAATGAATTTAAATCATATTAGAATTCGTGTCAAAGGTTTCAAATAAAACATTTCTGAGGTACAATTGTCCTCAGATAAAAATAAAAACCTGGGAGTAAGGTGTTAAAGGCTTTCCCAAAGTAGCCCTAGGAATAGAGTGTTTATCCAAGTGCAAAAACGCAGCAATGATTTTTCTCATGGAGTTTACCGGGATGTGGAATTAGACTGAAGACACAATCCTGTCTACACCTCCATTGCCATTGTGGTGGTGCCTCAAACACCGTGGAAAGTAGTAGCCCTCAGCATCCCCTCTTCTCAGCTCAGCTGTTCAAACAGACAAGTTAAGCACATCTCCTGGGGGAGAATGCTGGCAGGACTGGGTCACAGCAAACCCAAGCAGAAGCACAAATAATTTGGCCCAATGTATACACTACACAAATACTCCATACATAAATGGAGTCCTTCATTTAGTTGGAAGGCTATTTTAAAAAGCATTTCTGTGAAAACACAGATGCATTTCATTTAATTTTGGCTTTTACCACTCAGCAATTATACAGGACATAAAAAAGGTCTAAACGATTATACTCAAAGAAGGACACCATGTCTAACAATATCACTAGGGGAAGAACGTTAAACAAATAAAAGAGCAGACTGAGTTAAAGCTAGCCAAAGTTGTCAAAGGAAAGAAGAAAATATTTTATAACTATACAGAGGTGGAAACTCTTATTTATAGAAAAAGGCTAGGAAGAGGTAAAACTCAACAAGCAAAAATTACTTTAAAAATCTCACTAGTAGTAGGAATTTTGGAAAAATGGGAAATCATAAAACCAAAATCAAACTTTCACGTATCATGAAATATGCTCTCCAAATCATGAGTGGCAAAGTGACTAAGGTTTTCCATGTTTTGAGGTTTTTTTGTTCAATATTTCTGGTGGTATAAGACACTGATCGTATTTTGAAATGACAGCCAGGATTCTGATATAGTCTGCTGACTTTCCAAGTCAAGAAAAATATCACATCCTGGAAGACTCCTGCCAACATCTCAGCAATTTACAAAATTAAGAAATTTGAATCAGTTGTCCATTATGAAAAAGAAACAGCCAAAATAACTATTTGCCCTGTTAGCCCCACCTTTTTTTTTTTTTTTTTTTTAGTAAAACAGAATTGAATAGTTACAGGAAAGAAGAAAAACTAAGGAAATTGATCAGTGATTGACATGTACATTTAGAGATCTATATCAGAAGCTAAGGTGTGCCTAAGCCTACATTTTTAGGCATCAAAAGACATTAGGATTAATCCATTTAAGGGTCCCAAATTCAGGAGAGTTTAAGGACTGCAGTTATTAGAGTGTTTGCCCTCTTTAATCGCAACATGTGCATTAAGAATGCAGAGGCATCAAGCATCACTAGTCATTTTGGAAGACCTAGGTTTAGAACCTGAATACTTGTTTGCCATAAATTATTGCTTTACAAGAGCACTTTGTGCCTGATGAGTTCAATAAAATTCCAGTTCCTGGAATAAAGATTTAGAAGCAGAACTGATTCTTAAAATATCCATTTATTACTGGGAATAACTAAATGAAATATGGACTGACCCCCGAAGATATTACCTTGCTGACCAGTACAAAAATAACACTTTCTCTTGTAGTAGGTTGACTTTGGCCAGCTGCCAGACACACACCCAATTGCTCTCTCACTCCTTCTCCCCAAAAATATACGGTAGAAAATAAGATGAAACAAGCTCGTGGGCTTTGATAAATATAGGAAGGTGACTTACCAACTAGCATCACAGGCAAACCAGACTTAACCTGTGGAAAATAATTTTATTTTATTGCTATTTAAAATAGATTTGGATAGTGAGAAATATAAACAAAACTAAAAACTCCTACTTCATCCCTCTTCCAACTTCTATGAAGAAAGGCTGAAAGATTTGGGTCTGTTTAGCTTAGAGGAGATGGAGAGGGGTGTCAAAAAGATGGGGCAAGACTCTTTTCAGTGCTACCCATGAACAGTACAAGAGGCAAAGGACACAATCTGGAATACAGAAGTTCCATCTCAACATGAGGGTTTGAGCACTGGAACAGGCTGCATGGAGGGGTTGTGGAGTCTCCTCTGGAGACATTCAAACCCCACCTGGATGCCATCCTGTGCAACCTGCTCTAGGTGAACTTGTTTTGGCAGGGGGTTTGGAGTATATGATCTCCAAAGGTCCCTTCCAAGCCCTACCATTCTGTCATTCTGTCATTCTGTGATCTTTTAACCTTAAGAGACTTTGCCATGAGTCTGTCATTCTCTATAACTCTTACCCAAAGGGCGATCTGAACAATACACCCAAGTTGCTTTCCCATTATGAGGAGAATGAAAAAGCTGGATGAAAATACTACCCAGTTAGTTAGACTGGCACCAGTTCCTGCAATTTACATCAATACAGTAGGCCGTAGAAAGCTACTTTCTGTCTCAGCGCTTGCTAAGAAAACCAGATCTATAAATTAGTTTGGTATTCTACATCACACCTGATTCTACCGTCTGGCAATAGTGCCATCTAGCTGCTAAAAGACTGTACTGTGAGGTATCAAAAATACCTTGTCTGCAACCAAAATACTACACTTGCACACTAGAGCAAATGTGGTTTATTCTAGGTTCATAGAATTCATTCATAGATTTCTCATAGGACACCCCATTCTAATCAATAATATGCATTACAGGACATTGCCTGGATCTTAGACAAGGGCAGAAAAGCTTTCCTGAAGGTTAATGAGAACTCAGCCAAACAGATAAGCAGCCTATTTGGAGCAGTCCAAGAGGTGTACGCATTCTTTGACGTAACTAAATGACAGTGATCTTCTGAAGAACAATCTCAATGACAGATAGGTTACACTGTGAAATATTCCCCCAAGAGAAATTGTATCGTGGGGAAATATTTATAACCAAACAGAAAACCTCACAATAGATTATATTTTCAGGGTGAACAAGGTATACTAAAAGTTATATTTTAAAATCTTTGTTTCAGGTTCTTTAAGTACAATACAATTTTAGTAGAGGAAAAAAATAATAATTGTTTTTGTAGTTGCATTCCTGTTGTAATGTTTAAGGTGATGTTGTATATGTTCCTTGCAGGAAAAAAACTTCTTTTCTATTAGAAAACAAAAAATAATTTAAACAAAATCAGAAAGGAAAAAAAAACCACAAACAAACAAACAAACAAAAACCCCATTAAGCACCATCTAGATTTTCCTGGATGGTTTATTTCCCTATGAGTTACCTAACGTGGCAACGATCCAACATGTGCAGCATCCTCAGGTGGGCCTCTGAGCTGTGGAAGCCTGGAGATATACTGCACTTGGACAGCACCAAGAGACTTTGTACAAACAGCTCAATGTCCCTCTGTGAATTAAACCTCAGCCCGTTTGCTCAGATCACAAGTATTCCAGTTATTTTTTTATATTCTCCCACAAGAGGACACCTCCTCAAAGCAGGTGTTTCTAACTATCAGTCATGCCAACAGCTCAACCTGCACTCAGGGAGTAAAACAACATCCTTTATCTCTTCTGCATCCTGTTTTGTAACTTCAGTTCTGAGGTTCAGGCTTTTCAGTGTGGTTGCACCTGGGCAACTCCAATGACTTTGCTGGACTTGCACAGAGTTGCAGAAATTGACTGGAACTTAGTAAAAGATGCTCAGGGAAGAACAGAATCCAGGACCTCTCTCTCTTTGCTTCCTAAAATCTTGCACAGCTTGCAAGAGCAAAAAGTGTAAACTTTTCTTTCCAATTACAAAATCCAGAAGTTCATCGCTAAGTATGCCCAGGAAGCATCAAACAAATAATGTCATTTTTATAACTGCACTTTTCTTAGAAGAAAGAAAAGCTTTCAATCATGTAAAAACTGTGCTGTAAAGAGAGCATCTAGAAATAAAACTGTATATCAAATACAGATCTTATTTTTTGCATAACACCCAAAATACCACACACATATTGCAGGGTCAAGACAAGGAATGAGCTGCTTCTGGAATAAAAGGTCCAATATATAGGTAAAATATAATTTTACTTTGGCATGAAATAAGAAAAGGCAAGGAGAAAGGGATGCTTCACTGCTATTTCGAGGTTAAAAGAAGAGAAGAGCCAGAAAAAGCCTGCACTACAGGCAGTTTTGGAAGACAGTAGATTCCAGGGTGACAACACAAAAGGAAGCATAATCAGGGCACACCAGTGTTTATGGGATCTTGCAGTGACCCCACAGTGTTAATTACAGCTAAGAAACTCTGGATAAATTAATGGGTCTGCTCCAGCCTCTTTTAGGCACCACTGTCCCTCAAACTTCTGAGAGGAAAGACAAAACTGCTGCCATCCTGGGCATCTGCCCATGCCTGTGTCTATCCCAGTCTAAATCTGCCCCTAGGAATTCTACCTTCACACTCCCACAGAAGCTGGATGAGCTTTTGTTTTAAGACTTATTAACAGAAAGAAAAACATTTTCTGTTCTTCTCACTTAGAAAGCAGTAAGGGCATTTTAACAGTAAAGATGGCTCTGTTTTGTGAGCAGTGTTCTGTTTCAAGCTTGCACATGGAAAATGAACTGCCAAGACTCATTTAGAGCCAGATGAAGGACTGCAAAATTTTTAATTAAAAATGTTTTTTCTGTCTTTGAAACATGCAGAATAGCAGAGACACTCCGATAACCTTCAGTGGAGCTTAATGGACGGATTCTAAATCATTTGCAGAAGTAATGCAGAATTGTGAACTATGAGAAGCGTGTGCAAGGCTCAGTACTAATTATGGGAAATTAATGAAATTTAAGACTAAGCAACATTATTGTTAACTATCCAGTCTTGGTCTCTTTTGCAACCACAGAATTTCCTTGAGATGATTTTTGCTATAAGGGTAGGATAATGAATGTGTTTTAAGTAACTTTTTTTTCTAACTTCTTTTTTTTTTTTAGAGAAATTATCACAGCTTGAGCATTTCTGTGTTGAACAGTCAGTCACAAGCCTTATTAGGTCATTCCAATTGCTAATTTTCCTAGCTGTTGAAAATGTATGGCTTATTTCCAAGCTGAATTTGCCTGTCTGCGTCTTCCAGCCTTGGCATTTAACAGCAAATTTGTCAGTGAAGAACATCTACTGGCAGATTTTTCAATTTTTCAATTTGGCTGTAGGTTCTTAAAAACCATGACAGACACTGGAAGGCTGCTCTAAGGTCTCCCTGGAACCTTCTCTTCTCCAGGCTGAACAACCCCAGCTCTCTCAGCCTGTCCTCATAGGAGATGCTTCATAAGCCACCTTTGTCGCCCTCATCTGTACCCCTGGAGGAACAGATCCACTAATCCAAGTACTTTCTAGTCCCTATCAGTCTTAACATTATTCTGAACTTTCTCAAAGTATATATGTGTATGTTTATGTACTTGGTACATATGTGTACCATGCTAAAATGGTGTGTGTGTGTAGATACATCCCATGCATGCAAACAATACCTTGATAAAAACTAGCTCTGATTATTAAATTAGAACCAAGCTATCAGCTTCAATACATAGATGAAATCTATTATCAAAGTTCTCCAAGGCATGGTGAATGTGGCCCGTGCTGTTGAAATAAGGGTAATCTGCAACATGAAAACTAGATTTCTTACTAACTTTCCCTCTGCAGCAACAACATGAACCTAGACTATATCAGGAGGTATCTATTAGCTGTAGGGTATGTAGACAGGTAGGGTCAGGAGATCTCAAAATCACATACACATACAAAAATATTACTGCAAATTCATTTCAAAGATAAAAAATTAACGTCTCTTGCAGAAGTTCCAGGGAAGTATTTCAAGCTGCTTCTTTCACTTAGAAATAATGGCAAAGGCTGGAGGTCTACTACCACTGTGATTTAAATTTGTAAAGCTAGACTTGGTTAACGTAATACCCTGTATTTTATCGATCAAGAAACAAAAGTGGTTCTTTTCTCTGCTCTATTTAAAACTTATTTTGCTTTTGATACTCATCTTAACACATCTAGTGCATTGTAGCATATTGCAATCGTTATTGCGTAAATGGCATTAAGGTGCTTAGTATTTATACCACTGTTTAAAATCAACTACTTGATATTTACATATGGTTCAAGTGAAAACTGGCAGCACTTCTTTTTTTACAATGACAGTTTAACATATGGCTTTACAAGTATGAATTATTTATGTAAACTTGAAGCCATTCAGAACATTACCAGAAAAACACTATAATTTACGCAAACAATAGGGTTACATCTGTAGTCATAAATATTCATTGTTTATCAATGCTCTTTGTAGATGATTAATAAATCATAATAAGGCTGATCCTGAGAAGGCAAAGGGACAGATGTATAAATACATCTGGTTGGATTTCCAAAGCAGCTGACTGACAGTGGTACACAGGTCTGTCATAATAGACTAGATGGTAGTGGAATGCCAGAAATTAAGTTCATGGCACGAAGGGATATTCTGTCACCTGCTAAATTTTTATTTTTTAGTATAACTTCTGAACTTTCTCAAAGAGGGTAGTGAAATGCCACACATGGCTTTAAAATATGCTTACATAAATATAGTCATGCATAAGGAAAACAGATTCTGAGCCAGACATGTGCCTACTTTAATTTGCATGATTAGATCAATTTAATACGCTTTGATATTAGTCAAACAAAGAGAGAACAAGGTGAATTTCAAAGAGTGGCTTTTGTAAAAATTATCAGCAATACTCACTACCTTACATTGTCCCGGAGTTAACTGGATTTTCAACCACTTCTTACTCTGTAATCCAGAGCATCCTTACTCTAATGGTTAACCTGGTTTCACACTTTCTCATGTCAACTGTGAACATTTGATGGAGAAGTTAATGATATAATAAACACAGCACATTTTGAAACAATTTATCCAGTATAATTTAAAAACAACAACAACAAAAAACCCACCTTTTACTAGTTCCTACAATTTGGTATCATTTTAATACTGGCAGGGATTTTAAAAGTTTCTTTCTGTAATTATAGGACTATCTTCTCTATGTAAGTCCTTTTAAAAGTTGACAGTTACACAATCAGACACCCAACGACTAGCAATATCTCTCCCTAGAAGGGAGATATACAAAGAGATATACAAAGGTCCAAAATTATGTTATCTTTTTTAACTTCAAGTCTATTTGCCTCATAGAGATAACAATTTGCCTGAAATTTATCTATAAGATCACTCATTCAGTCACCATTACACACTTTAATATAAGCAATTTGGGCCCAGTGGAACTAAGCCAGTTGGCAATTTTGCAATTTGCAAAGCTCAAATTACAATTCTTTATGTGGGAGTCTCTTAGCAACATTTAATAGTCTTGTTACTTTTCTAAACCGCATGTATTAGTTCCCTTAATGTGAGGGGAACACAAAAAAATTAACTGAGCATATGATTACAATTCTGGATGAGATGCATTTAGTGCTAGACTCTGAGGAAAGATGTCTTTTCTATGCTTCCTTAAAACTTATCTGGCCCAACTCTGAGTCAGCACCCTAGCTTGAAGAATCTAGGCTGGAATTCTTACTCCTGTGAAATCAATTGCAAAATTCTCAGTGACTTCTATGAAGCAGAATCTCACCCCAAGGCTTTGGCATCCCACACTTAAAACCAGATTCTGCATTGTCCTACACCATGTGAAGTTACCCCCACACAAAGTGGGAGAAAAAGGCATGTAACGCATTATCAGTTTCCTTTGGTTGCAATTTCAAATTTAGCTTACACAAACTGTGAATGATCACACCAACAGCAGAGGAGAGTGAAGTGGTGTAAATTTTAGTAATATTTTTTAGTTGGTAGTTAAATATTTGAGAAGCTGGGAACGAATTAAAAGGGGATGTGGTTATGCCAGATTCTTTCCCTGACTCCAGAGCATCACCAGCTGTAAAATGTTAATTAAATTTGCATTCTAACTTTTTAATATGTTGTAAAAAAATGACACTCAGTTGCAGAAAACAAACTACAAAGGCAAACTTTTGCCAATAATATATAGATGACGTGCAGAGAACAGTTCTGGGTAAACAGTCAACAAATGGAAGATTGGAAGGATGTACAAGAGCAAAGCAGCCTCCCACACTCTCCACATCTGCTCCAAAAAGGACACATTTCAGAGATACAAGAGTCCTGCCCATGTGCTTTCTTCCACTCTGCCATTCTACCCGACTGTTTAAAGTTAGACCGTGAAATTTACGGGTGCACAATTTCTGCATTATCTCTTTAACCAATACTAGATATATTTCAATATATATAAATAATAATATATATATTATATATTATTAAATAGAATATATATTTTAATATAGATATATTATAATATATATTATATTATATATTATTAAATATATATATTATATATACATATAAAAAATAGATATAACCAATACTAGATGTACATCACCACACCATGAGCACACAGAGAGACTTTCATTATGGTACTATTAGCATTATCTTTAGACTTTTGAGAGCTGTAATTTCAGGAAATTACAACCATTGGTGTTTGTATCAATTGTCATTTTTCCAAAATGTAAATTCAGTGACAAATTTATTTTTGTAAATTATATCCATTTTTCACATAATAAAATTGGCAGTTGTTTCTCATGAAGTATAATACTTCCCAGTGCTCCCAAAGCTGGAGTTTCAAGCCACAAAATCATAATGCCTGACCACTTGATTTTTTGGTGGTTTGTTTGGTTGGGGTTTTTTTCAACACAAGGGAGTAAAGATATTAGACCGAAGTTGACTGAAAAGAACATCTCAACCACTTTTCCAACAACAACTTCATAGAAAGTTGTTTAGATGTCCCATCTCTAAATATAACAAAAGTTCCTAGCACTAGTCCAAATCCTTTCTGATTTCCAATCAGGGAAATAATTACCCATACATTAAGCTGAATTAAGTAATATTTATTCAAGTTGCATATATGTGGTAAAACTGTATGGAAAACAAAGATCTCCAGGGAGCTCCTTCCCACCAGCATCCTAGGCCATTTACCTTTTTTTTTTTTCTTTAAGAAAAATTGTGTTGGTAGTTGGCAGTAAAATGTAGATCTATTGAAAGTTGCCTTGAAATGTCCCAATTGGTTTTAATATAATACAAATTGAATAGTGCTAATCAATGTTTCACATTTCATTCTCTTGAAAATGGTTGTCTGATTCTTTTCTGTCATTAACAAAAATGGAGTAATTATATAAACAAAACAAACTTCTGTAGTCCCATATCAGAGAAATGTTGGAAATAGTGGCAATCTACACATGAAACTGATATAGTATCTAGTCAGAGATCAGTATGCTGTTTGTCCTATATTTAATATAGCAAACACTCTGAAAGTCACATCAGTTGAATGTGCAGATGATACTAAATTAGGAGAGGTTGTGAATAGCAAAGAGGACAAAGACTGAAATACAAGGCTGTTAAGAAGCCAGAAATACAAGCGTGAAATAGAATGAGATTCAAGTAGGTCAAATTAAGGTTGATACAACTAAGAAAATAATCAGGAACAGCAGCAATGTTCAGCAAAGAAAAAAATGATATTAAATAGATTCTTGGAGAGCAATGAGTTCCTGCATGAAAATGAATCTGGAGACAGTAGAAAAGGTGGTGATGTATACCACCACAGATAGTGAAGAGAGCAATGTTTGAAAGCATTCATAATCTGCATGGGAGTAAATTCAGAATACTTAAATTCCACAGAGTGAACTAAGTGAATAACATGAAAAAAATTCAACCCTCTAATGCACTGGGTTAAAAAAACTTCTACCATTTACATATAGCAAGGCATGAGACTGCAATTATGGCAGTTGTTTGGACACATGAGAGAGCAAGAATGGTACATAAAAACATTGAGTGAGCACATACCATGAGCTGAGCCTACCTGTGCTACTTCTAGAACTCAAGAAAGGATCCCCAAGATGACTGGTTTCTGAGAAGCCCTTTGGAAAGAGTCATGAGTAGAATAGAGTGATTTGAGATGCTCCATTTCCTCTCAGAGACTTGCTCAATGTCCCCATACCAAGCTGAAGATTTTCTGAACTTCTGGTGCTGTCACAGAAAGTGGACAAGATCCTGTTCCTAAGATTATTCATCAACTAGGACATTTAGCTAAGCTGTAGGAACAGGGAAAGAAATACTTAGAAGAAATAGATATCTTCCAATCAAAGGCAAGGCTACAAGGGAGGCTTCTGCAGTGTTTCATTGCCATGTACCTTCTGTGGTTTCAGAGTTCTGGAGCATCACCACCCACTGCACTTGCCTGTGCAGAAGACTCAGAGCTCCTACTGTAGAGCATATAGAATATAGAATATAGCACTGCCATGTAAATAATGCTTATCTACATCTTTTCTTACTCTGATGCTGTCCAGACTACATGGCAAAGACCACAAAGCATCACAGTGATATGGAGTCTTAACCCTATGTTATAACCAACACTCAATCTAAACCCTAGGTTATAACCAAATTTCAACAAGAATTAAGAAAGATCTGGAAAATAGATCTCAGTGTGAAGTCACCGATGTAGTATGTCCTAAAACTTCCCAGAAATATGCAGACTGATCCTCTCATTTGCTGTAACTGCTTTGCATTGGACTGTTGGAAGACTTTCAAGGTAGACTCTGTCCAAAAGAAAATTGCAGGGATTTGTTGGGAATCCTCTGCTGACACAAATCTGATATAAAGGCTTCTATTACACATCCCATTCCTCTGACTAACATATGATATGTGGCTGAAATGAAGGTAGCACTTATGGCCTAGACCACGTAACATTGCTGGTTTTGGACAAAGTTTTAGTTAAGTGGCCCATGATTTGGGCAACCAGACCTCTGTCAGGCATCTGCTGAAATGTCAGAGCTTCACATTATCATTACATACACACACACAAAACAGTCGTGTTCCCCAATGAGACTAAATAATACAAAAATAAACTGTCTCCCCAAATTGTGTCATTGTGTAGGAGTCAGTCCCTGATCTTCCCATTCAACCATGAGTTAATGGGAAGAAAGACGGTAGAGGGGCAGAGAGAACTTGTGTAGAGACCTCACACTCATGTTTCATTCGATGTGCTTCAAAAAGTAAAGGGCATGTTTGTTTTTCACCCTTGACAGAACACGCATTGTTCACTGGTACACCTGCAGAGACAAGGGAAGGAGGGAAAAAGATCTTTGGAATCTAGAAATACTGAGGCATGCTCCATTATTTGCAGTTTTAAAATCAAGTCCATTTGCTTTTGTATAATTTTCCATTTGTTTTAGTTTGATCGGTTGTTATGGATTTGTTGCAGGATTCATTTAATGAAATTCTATAACTTCGGGAATATAAGAAATTAGATTATATCAACATTAAAGCAAAAACATATTTTAAAATAAATTTGTGTAAAGGAAATAGATGAACAGTCTCCATGTCTGCTGCTGATAGAGGTAAAAAGTAAGTAGGGGCTTAAACTACTACCAGGAAGACTTAGATTGGATATGAAGAAAATCCTTGGAACAGTAAATCCTTCAGTCCTTCAAACAGGCTTGGGAAAACCTGGGACAAGTTCCCTAAGGAGGCCATGACATCTTCATTATTGAAGACTTTGAAGAACAGGTGAAAGAAACATCTGGCAAACATGACACTGGGTATAGCTGGTCCTGCTTTGGAGCACAATGAGGGAACTAGTTATCCTCATGGGGTCCCTTCTAAAATTAATTCCTGTAGGCAAGGAAATATGCTTTCCAATAAGCCAAGATTCTGCACCAATGATCTAAGGCATCCTGTCACTTGATATCAGGCCAAAACCTAGAAATGCTATCTATGAAGTCTTGCAACCTGGACACCTCTCTAATGAAATGATCACTCAGGGGCCTCAGAACTCCATGTTCTAAAGACAACCATGACTACCAAGAGGTACAGACCTAATAATAACAGTCCAATAAGCTGCAGTCTACCCACATCAGCAAGCTCACACAACCTTACTATCTGGCATTGGCTGAGAGAATAAAGGAAATAAATGTCTGATGTCTCAAAGGTCAGTTCCTGCTTTAGTAGTCATGTTTGCTGGGAAGGCTTCCCCTACTTCTTCTTTTGAGGAAGCTGAATTCTCCCTTCATCCCATTGTTTTTCACTAGTCCATGATTCCTTAGGAACCATAGGACAGGGATGCTGGAGGATATGATGCTCACCTAGACAGTTTATGAGCATGAAGCCTCCACATCAAGTCTCACAAACTAGATATGCACACACAAATATGCAAGTTAGTGAGTTTAATTAGTGGACTATCGTTTCAGGTTGGAAATGTATTATTTCCAACCTTGGGAGCTTGTTTTCTGATCTTCTTATGCAAGATAATGCAGTATCCTTGCCCAGATACATCTGACAACTAAAACTGAATTTACTAGTACAAGTAATTCAAGTTCCGTGAAGTCCTGAGGAGATACAATTTACATGCACTCTTACTTTCCTTTTTTTTTGGGTGAAATTACATTACCACCAGTTTACATAGCTCATGGGACTGGCACTGTGCAAAATTAGAAATAGAAGTACAAATTAGAAATAATACTATAAATTCGTACGAAAAATAAGATGGAATCATGCATTCAGAAATAAAGGAATTTCATTTATGTCCAAATAAGAATAAACAAATTAGCAGCAGATTAAGCATCTGGAACCATTTAAATAATTTGACTAAATGTGCAGGATTATTAAGAAAAGATGTGTTTTCTTCTATTGGGATTTATGTCTAATATTTATTTCACCACAGATGAGCTTCATCAGGCAGCAGGAGAAACAGCCAAAAGAAAACAGTTTGCTTGTTTGCTCAATAAATGAACTATTTGTTCCATATTTTAAAGAAGGTGAAAACTAACAGTGTGCTAATCCTGCCAGGCATGGCCTGTGTGGGGTTGGTCAACTGGACCCTGAAATCTGTTTTACAAAGGTCTGGCAGTGATACAACATTTACAGGTTCAAAGGAGACTAGTGAGCTCAGAGAACTCAAACTTCCAAGCACAAACTTCCAACACTGCACTTTGTGGCCTTCAGAGGTCCAGCAAGGAATGTCAGTTCCCACTTTCTTTCCACTATCCCAAGACATGGATCCTGGCATATCTAAGGTAGATGTTCTTCAGAGAAATTACATGGACGCCACCCACATCTATCCCTTTCTCTTCTGCTGAATTACTCTATTGTCAGTACCTCCAGGGATGCCAGGTGGTTATTCATGCTAAACAAGTTATTCAGAGATGCTATTCAGTGTGGATTGCCAGCCTTTGAATCCAGAATGTCCTCTGGGGACAACAAGTGGGTGGGATGTTTCCCCAGCAATTACAAAAGAAGTTCTATCATAATTTCTAGCCCTGTAGATTTCTGCTACTCTAGAAATAACCCAGACACCATGAGGACCCTTTGTCACAGAACTTCTGGAGTGCACATTTTTCCATTCTTGCCTTATTCTTTAGCAAGACAGATATTTCCTCTGCTCTGCCTCTCACCAGAAGACTTCTCAGAGTGAGGAGTAGGTGTCTATGCAGTCATGCCTCCCAGAAAACCTTCCAATGGCTCTGTCTACATAATACCTTTCTTAGCATTCTTCTTTTGTGCCCGTTTCTCCATATATGCTATGTGGCCTCACCTAAAAGAACCTCCAACACGTCACTCTTCCTACCCCTTAGGATCCTAATTCATTTGGAGACATCAGCCTTTGCTTCTTTTTTACTTGGTCTCTGTCTTTGCTCCTTCTTTTATCCAGCTTTGCTACTGCATTCACAGAATCACTGGTTCCACTACAACACACAGACATTATCCTCTTATTTTTTACTCACTGCTGCTCTTCACATGTGCATGTTGTTCACCTGCTTTTCAAGCATTCATCTTAGACTGGAATCTCTCTTAGATAGGGATGGCATTTTTGGCATAGAATTCTGTAAAATATTGTTTGTTTCCAACATCTGTTAAAATAAATCTTAATGATGGTAGCAAAACTATTCCTTCTCTTCTCCAGTAACCTGGGGGAGATCATAAGGATCAGAATGGTTCAGAGAGTCAAACTCAAACTAAAAAAGGAGTCAAGAAATCTGTTCTGACAGGTGGCAATGAAAAGTTAGTCTTCATTGGCACTCAGGCCAGCTAAAAAGGGCAATAAGTGGTTGGGTTTTTTTCCTCCAGTGAAAGCTTTATAGCATTTCAGGAAAATAAAAAAGAAGGAGGGAGATATGTACCAAATTAGGAGGAAAAGCTAAAAAGTGTTTGTTTCCAAAGGTGTTTTTAATTACTATGAACCAAATGTTTTACATCAACAACTTAAAATATTTTGTTTTGATTTATTCTATTTTTAAACCCCCCCTAACATACGTTGCATTTTGAAAGAAAAAGTAATTTAATAACAGCAGTTGGAAACTCCTCACTCTATAAAAGTTGAACTAAGATATTTAATTAAAATCAAAACATGTTTTACCAAAAAAAATATCTTCGGTAAACAATATTTTCCAGTTGAGAGAAAAGTTTCGACTTTACATTTTTTTTAACATCTCTGCTCTCAATTTTCTTCCAGCACAGTACCAGCAGGTGCTTAGAGAAAGAAAATATCACAGGGGGATTTCTGGAGTTTCGTGCTCTGTGAATATCCTGCTGTTAATGTTTACCGTGCGTGTCGTGTGTTGCCATCAAATGAGTCCTACTGGTAATGGTAGGATTCTACTTAGTAAATACATGCTACGATTGGTGATGCAAAAAGTACTTCAGATCATTGGATCCTGCAAAAAAAGGCTCAACAGATCTGCAGTTTGTACGTTCTTCCATGCAGACACGTTGCACTCAACATATTCCACCCTCTTCAACAGTTCCTGATGTCCACTTCAGAAAGCAATGAGGAACTGTGAGGACCACTGCATCCAAGGTGGTTCCTACCTGAACCCCAGGCCAAAACTCACTGGTGCAGCACTACATACTTTCATACCTTGCAGCTTTGTCTTGCCCTTTACTAAGTCTCCCAAAGGTGGAGGTAGCATGGCTCTGAGCTGTATTAATTTTGATGTTTATATCTGGATAAAGAGACATTAAGGAATGCCATTCAGATGTGTAAATTGCTTCCTGATGCCTGTTTGCCTTGAAGAGGCTGTTTGGTAAGCAGAGAATGGGTAAGAGGAAAAGAAGGATAATTTACAAAAGATTTCTCCCAAACCTGTGCAATATACTGAGCAAAAACTCAGCATTTGTAAATATAGACATATTTTCTCCAATTTTTTTTTCCAGTTTTTATCAGAATAGAAAAGTAGTCTCTGCACTACCACAGTATATGTCCAATTTGTATAGAGAAATTTGAGAGAAAAAAAAGCAAAAAGTCTACCTCATTCAATAGTAATGAAAGACCAAGTATTATATTTTATCATAACTCTATTAAGAAAAAATTCTTGTAATTGCCAAGAAAGGGAACACACAGTGATAAAGCTGATCTTTAAGTTCAAAATTCTGTGTCATATTAAAAATGGTACTGCAAAGGCCTCACTTTGTCTGAAATTCATTCTTGTGCTCTTGAACAGAGAACTTGTATTTAAGTTCCAAGCTGCAACATTGTTTTGAGAGAACTGGAACTGTGTTTAACTTCAGTTGTTTTTAATTGGTAGCTGTTTCATATAAGACGCACTATTAAATAATTCAGTATTCTCATTCTGTTAATACAAATTCTAAATGAGTTCAGAGAGTCCTGAATATTCAGTAGCTCACCCAAGATAAAGCTATGTTCAATGTCAATTATTGATACAACTCAAAAGGAAGACACTGGGACAAATCCTTTCCCTGCAGGGACACTTCATGTTATTCCATAAGCAGAAGACTCCGTTGTGTTGCAATCCTGTTTCTCCTCATGTGTTACAAACCAGAAAAGCAGAAAGACACAGCAATTCATTTGGATGGTGCTTTCACTCTCTTGAATACTTGGTATCAGACACCGTTCTGCTACTCTCTGTGGGATTTGGACTCCTATTGGATTCCTCACATACAGGAGGATCCATGCTTTGCCAAGTCTCTGTTCACCATTTGGCCATTATATAGATGGATAGCCACAGAATAATAGCCACTCATCTGAAAGCATCTCCTTTTTTTTTTTTTTTTTTTTTTTTTTTTATGTTTTCAGATTTAGCAGAATCTGTAGCCTAAAGTAACAATTAACCCTCTGAAGACCCTCTGCTGCAGATCCCATACACATCACAATAATTGATACATTTCGTGACCTCTTGAAAAGAGCTCTGTGAACTATGATATCATACCTCATCTAAAGCAAATCTTTAGTCCATGCTTAATAGTTTGATAACACTTGTATTAATAAAGAAATGTACCCTATGCCTAATGCTTGACACAGAAAAGGTGCAGAGTCAGCAAAAAGTTAATTGTAATAATAAGTCTCTCTTCAGCTAGTCGCTCATCAATCTGCCTAATCATTATACTTCTCAGCTGTACTAATTTGTTTCTGCTTCTTCCATATAGAACTATGTAAAACCTGAGCGCTAGGGCACAAGACAGCATCTTAAGTTTAACTCCTACACATAAATATTTGCATTAATCAAAGAAACAGAGAGTCCTCAAGCACAGGAGCAATCTCCACAGCAGCACCACATAACAGGGAAGAGGCAAGAAACTGATAGAGAGGAATAAGAGATGTGGCCTTACAAAGAAGAAGCAAGTGCCAAACAGACACCTTTGAGGTGGTCATTCATAGCTTTTATCAGCTACAGGCAAGCATTCTCTGAGACAGTTAAATGTGGATTTAGAAGACACTGATATGAGAACAGCAAGAAAGACCAGCAACTAGTACAGAAATACAATATCAGAAAATCAAATTTCCAAACCTTTCAAGTAAATTTTCCTAAACAGTACAAACTTTTGGCTTTACCACTATTTTATTTTACTTTCCTTATGGTTTTGAGACTTTACTATTTTTCCCATTTTATTCCTCATCAGGATATCTAAAGTAACAATTTAACAAAATAACGTGATGCTTCTTAGCTACTCATATGGCAGGGTTTTTTAAAAGTATTAGGTATTCTGAGGTATGTAATTGGACCTCAAGAGTTCATAAACCTGGACATTTGTAGTGACAGGACAAGGGGTAATGGTTTTAAACTGGAAGAGGGGAGATTTAGATGAGACACCAGAAAGAAATTCTTTGCTGTGTGAGGGTGGTGAGGCATTGTTCAATTAAGCCTTGTGAATTACTCCAGATTTATACTAGTTTAACAGAGATCAAGGTCTTGTTCAGAAACAGTGGCTTATATCAGGAGAAGGCTGGCACAACCCCAGTTAATGGGACATCACATTTTGCAGGCACATATATTACCTATGATGATAGGAACCTGCAATTTAAGGAAAGCCAGTATATTCCTCACATAATTCTAACCTTCATCACTACTGGAGTTTACGTTGAGTAGAGAATTCTGCAGTGGAATGATCACAGTTTTGACAAGCAGAGTTTGGCTAACGGCATGAACAAAATGCTTAAGCAGAAATGTAAGTATGTGCCTGAATATGTGCAAAATACAAACTCCATGTGCCAAAAGCAGGAATCTGGAGACAGCATCTAGATTCAGAGCAGCACATATAGGGTAGGCTTGCTACAACATCAGGGATGGTCTTAAGCCCAAGGAAACAAATGAGTATTTAAAAGAGAGGACCTTCTGCCAACTCTTTTTTCTTAGGCAAGATCCATCTTAAAAGTGCATACCCTCCTTCCCCAAACAGACACCCATGCACAGAGGTGCTCCTGCATGAGCACATATGCACAAGCCTATAATTCTAATCTCCATTTTGCATTCTAAGTTTTATGATTTCCATGGCTATAGATTCCCTAAGTCCCTATACTTTAAGTCACAAACAAATCCAAAAAGTTATTTTCAGTCATCTCTCCAAACAAGCAGAAAAATATTAACAGGTAGACATTTATCAAGCAAGGCTTAAGTGAAATTCCTTGTAGAATGGAGAACATGGGAACACCTATATAGCTTCATGTATTCAAACAGCACTGTACAATCTCTCCTACAGATCACTGTCTTCTCAGTAGAATCTTAGCCAGATGGTCTCCTGCAGCACCTCAAATTTTCCACAGGTTTACTCTGCTCTTCTAGTCCACAACATGTCATTCATTAAAATTTAGAAAGGTCTTAACACCTCCATATAAACACAGAGGGAAGGCTTGCCATGTTATACAAGGTTCCCCCGCTATTCCATACAAGAAAAAGGATTTTATTTCTTTTTACCAGCCAACACTGGCTGCAGAACAACACAGAGAAAGTAATTACTTCTTTCTAAGGAAAATATGACTAAGGAGAGGTGTGCTAGCCAAATCTTAGCAGCAGAGTTGTGGAGGAACTCCATAAACCCTATTGCAGATCAGCATCAGACACTATAAACTCATGTACAGCTTCAGACTCTCCAAGATGAACAGACTTCAGTAGTCCAAAAAAGAATTATGTGCATCTAGAAGGAAAACAGTCTTTCTACTCTGCCTCAAATAAAAAGGGGAAGAACAAGACTACTTACATCCCCCCATATATCCATAATAAGTAAACTGGAAGCCAGCACAGCATTTGGGAAAAAAGGCTGAAATTTTTTTTTAAAGAAGATTGGCACATCTGAGAAGCCTAAGATACAGCAGCCCCAGTGCAAGCTGCACGTTCCTGCCTGCCTATCAGAAACTTGCTACGCTCAGTTTGCCAGACATGGCAAAAATTAAGCATAATGGATAGTGGTAAAAATCAGGTATAACTTTTCCTACTCTTCATTTTGTTACTAGACGCTGTTAATTGTTAGTTCACTTCAATAAAAAGTTGTTCAATCTTCAAACAGAGACATAAATCCACTTCTGTACACAGATTCCTTTGGTGTCTCTGTTCATGTCCTCTACAGCAAAAGCAAAACAACTTTGACACCTTTATTTAAATATTAAATACACAAGAAGAAAAAAACAACCAATCTGCAGAGCACCATTCAACTGAAAGAATGGTACCAATCTGATGGTTTTAGCACTGAAAATACTTAAAACTATGCTCATCTACACTGTTGTTATTTGTGCCACACCACTCAAAAGTACTGCCAGGATCTGTATCACAGAATGCTATTTTCCCCAGAATAATCTAAATTACAAAATTAAAATAATCTTTAAAAAATATAAATTTTTCAGCATATAAATATGCAAGCCAGTTTACTGTAAGTCCATAAAGTCATAGCATTTATTTTGCATTGAAATACAAAGAGGATGCACTGGGTGTTCAAAAAAGACTAAATATGCATTAGTGATGTTTTTATATTTTATGAAGCCATATATTCATCTTTACTGAATGCTAAATATGCATTCAAATGTTCATCCTTAAAATACAATATAAACACAGATTACTTTAAATTTCTGGGGCCCTGACATAGTTTTTAAGCATGAATTGTGCAGTTATCCAGTGACAGAATGTCAATGCTACAAATGTTATCTTGCATTAATGCTGCCTAATCTTACCAACAATAGAATCACCTAAAGGAGATTTCAGTACAGAAATGGAAAACAATACTCATTATGACACAAGGCATTTCTTGACTTCTTTTTAGTGTTCACTTGTATGATCTAAATGCAATATGATCTTTACAAACTTGTTCTTAATGTTCATGTAAAGAAAAAGGTAATTATGCACTTTAACTCCAACATAATTCACAGCCAACATATTTTTTCACATAAAATTGTGGAAAATACAGACAAAAATACTGATAAAAACTATTCTTTCCATTCTACTTCTTCTGAAAAATTCCACATTCTCAGAAACAGTCTTATAAAGGAAGGCCAGAGTAAAAAGCTTACTTAACTAACTTCTAAAGGAAAATCTGAAATCAATACATTTGAAATCAAATGCATATTGATTTTTTCATTTTCTTCTTCAAAAATAAACTGGCTCAGTAAATTGCATGAAGCTTTCAAGTCTCGAATCCTTAAGACAGATCTAATTCCTTTTATATCTGGTTAGTTTTACTGCTGTGACTAATACCCTGTTAGCGAGATTCTGGTGGCATAATCTGCCCACACAAAAGCCTTTTGAAAATTTTTAAGTTTTAATGTTATTTGTTTATAAGTTATTTTTGATGAAAATCTGTAACAGTTACAGCAGCTCTACAATCACCATCTCTAACAACCAGATTCAGTCAAATGAAATGAAACAATACCCCCTCACTTCGATGGACTTTGGCTACAGAGTAATTTCTACTGAACAATTAAGGTAAAGCCAGGAACTTCTAATACATGGATAATAATGATTTTAACACCCTGAAAACTCTCTGTATAATTATCTCATTTTAATACTGTGATAAATACAGATGCTATGTGTCTCCTTTCTAGGATAAAGCTTTCCTTAATGCTCTCTTATGCCAAGACCTTGTCTTGCAAGCTTTCCATTTGTAGCTCTCCTTTTGACTTCAGTAAGGGTTCTGGAGAAAGAAATAGCATAATCAAGCCCTGAATCAAATTTATTAAAATCCTGATGATATACAATCCAATTAAGGAATACCTCTCCATACCATAAGAGCCTTTTACATTTCCTATAAAACATTTTCTTCCTCACCACATAAAACTTACTCTATGCGTTGCCATCTGTCAGTATGAAGTACTAGCTTTAGAAATGAAAATGGGGCAATTAAATCTACAAGCTATTGCTGATTTAATAATGAAAAGATAATGCTAATTGGCCAAAGAACTTTCGAGCAACTTTCAATCATGCTATTACTTGCACTGTGAAAACCACAGCAATATTGTGATATGCCAGTTTCTATAAGTAGGATCTTCCTTGTCTCATTTCCTGGTACAGTACTTCCCTCAAGTGGTAAATGTATTTCTGCATATTTGGAAGTTTCCTGTGTGATATCAAAGCTTTCCAGGTTTATCCAAGTGTAAAAATTCATAACAAGTTTCCTAACCATTTCACTTTCTATATTATTAGTCAATTTTTTATTTTATTTTTTCTGTGATGGTTTGTGTTGCAACTGTTTTGTTTCGGATACAAGACCTTTTAATTGTGTCAACCACAGTCCTGTAGAGTGAACATTATCCGTACACCTCTCTCTCAGATACATATGACATATTTCATATCACAATCTCCCTGCTTCTGTTAAGCTGAACCTCACAAAGAGGCAGCTCACCAGTTCTGACATGGTCCCTAGTCCCTTGCTGTAGCCCACCTCCTTAACACCTTCATTCAAATCTGGGTGATCTACCCAGAATTCTACAATAGAGGTCTGTTTCCAGGGGAAAAAAACAAAAACAAACAAACCAAACAACAAAAAACCCCAAAACCTCAAACACCCCAATTAAGCTGTTACAATTTGAGATTTTTCTGTATTTATATACTCTACCCTCTTGTGCATAAGCACCTCCCTTACCTATCATCTTTTATTTTTCCATGTTTTCAGCCAGACCACTTCTGCAACTTTAATTAGCAGTTGGATATGACTCAAAAATATTTTATCTCATGGCGTTTAGCCCGGGTGAAATCTTAAATATACTCCCACATTACAATTTCTGTGTTTCTTTAGAGCTGTTCAGTATTGTAATCTCCCATGCAACATCGGATCAGAATCAGGGAGTTGACCTCTCTCAAACTTTGTTTTTAAATACTCTGTTTTCAGCGTCAGGCACCACATAAGTCAGACATAATCTATCTATGGTAAGTTAATGAATTATTTTATTCTTTTCCTCTTTTAACTTCTGCATATTTAATTATTGATAGCTTTAAATTTGTTCTGCATCTGGGAATAACATTCAAATAGAGCTGGCACTATGTGATGGCAGCCTGCATAGCTCCAGACACTCTCATAGTATGTGTGTATGGTCTCAGTGGACATAACAGAACTGAAAGAGGGCTGGAAGGGATACAACGAGGCTGTCCATTTGAGCATTGAACATTGCACTTACCTATAGGCCCAGGAGAGCTGACACTTCATTCCTGGAAAGAGCCTACCTACCTCTCCCCAGTGGCACTGGAGCCTGGTGATGTGGGTATGTCTTGATATCATAAGGCCAAAGAACCCTAAAAAACGGTCCTGTTCCAGTTGTTGCCTCTCATGTCCAGTTTTTTGAGAAGGGCTCATTCTTTTAGTCCTTGAAAAAGAAAACTTTAGAGATGCTTTTTGAAAATGCACAGCTGGCCAGATTTTCAAAAGTACTCAACTCCCAACAGCTTGTACTGTTCTCAGTGGGAGCTATTGGCTGTTAAGCCCTTTTGAAAACATAGCCATATATAAAATTAAAATAAATTGAATTCAATTCATCCTCTGGCCTTCACTCCTGACAGCTGCAATTAGGGGGTTTTACCTCAAGCTTGTGGACCAATGAGCAGTATCCCTTCCTGAGAACAGCCCAGACATAGATCCTCTGTAGGAGGAATGTGCCATCCTCCTCAACAGTTCATCTCTTAGCAGCCACCTCTGATGAATACCTGGACTCCATCAGCATCAGCAGAGTGTGGTGCATCTGGTAGTGACTCAAGGTTTTTCTTCCTGAAAAATCTGCAGCCAACACACTTGGCTGGCTTGGCAGTGAAATGCTTTGGCAGGCTGTATGGACTCCAATTATTTTTCAGCTGAAATAGAGCATAATCCTTAGTGAGCTTCATTGCATACTGCTAAATTATTTCACTGGTCCTCTTAAGATCTGTTTCATGTTTAGCTTTAGTGAATGTACAACAGCACTGTGTCTGCAGAAGCAAAATGGGCAACTTGGATAAATTTGCTTGCTATAAACTTGGGACTCTCCAGATTTTCAGGGTAAACTTGCCAGGGTTCATTGTTTAAGTTTCAGCTGGCTGGCTGGGTTTTATTTTGCTAGCCTGAAATTTCTACCTCCTATACTTTCACCAAAAGCCATACTCACTTCCCATTTGAAAGGATCTTGTCATTAGGTGTCACATGAAAGATTCCAGCAATTTCTCACAATCCTGATGTCTCTGTTGAACAACTAGGAACCGTGAAATGAAGAGCTATGCTACTGCCTCATACTCTTTGGGACATACCTTTAAGTTAGTAGAAAAGCTGTGACCCCTAAAAATTTGACCACCTAAGGCCTTTCTACCTTGGACTTCTTCTAGGATGTCATAACTGCTTCTTCCACAGAACAAAATATTTAAACAAATAAAAATGACTCATTGCATCAGTCCAGCTAACGCTGTAGGCAATGCAACAGCACCTGCAATTGAAATGCATTTAAACACCACATCCCATTGCCTTTGTTTTCCTGCAATGATTGCCCCAAAACTCAGTCATAAAAGAGATAGGCAGCAGGATATACAGATTTACTCTGTATACCCTGCTTTAATTCGTGCTTCTGAGCCCCTCAGAAAACCTTGAAGCACTTCACTAATAATTACATTATCTAGCTCTAAATTAAATATGATACTACTCTGAAATTCTCACCTTCTTCTGTGAAACACAGATATTGAAAACAGGATTTCAAGTAAGTGTTTATTTGGCCACTATCAAGAAACAAGAATGTGAATTAGACATTTGTTTAAAATAGTAATATTGAGCAGATGCAATCAGCGCTGTTAAAATTTGCCAGAGAATTAAAAGTTCAGATCTAACGATTCAAGCCTTTACAAACTGTTCTAAGACTCCTATTCATATTGAATGGTCACACTAGGATCTAGCAGAGCAGAAGGAACCAATATGACACTTAATAATTGGTAATAATTTAGGCATAAAAAATGTTAAAAATACTATTGAAATGTTTGGAAATGCAAACAGCTGCACTGGAATTAAAATAATAGTTTCATTTTTCATCAATGGACAAGTTGGAACTGCATTTTAGAAAAGTCTCATTTCTATTTTCTCGTTTGCAGCCCTTATAAACCTTATGAAGCAAGAAAGTCATGTCTCACACTTTCAAAAGACACATGGCAAACACAGGACAGTACTAGCCAATATTGCAGCAATGGTGAAGTAAGAATGAAGGCGAACTTATACTTTCTAAGAATTAGGAAGTAGGAGAAGACTCAGCATATGTATTTTTAAGAATGAAATTGTTCCACATAAACAGATGAATTTGAAATTGTTCCACATAAACTGCTGAATGGATTACAAAAAAATGTACATTAAAGTTGAAAATTTGGACATTCAGATATTGTGAATTCCAAAATCTATTCAGAAATTCATGACACAAAATTCTGGCCTGAAAAGTTACTCTTTTATATACCCAGCTGTAAGGGACTGAATATAGGTAACATTTTACTAGAGACAGTATTAGAAATCCCACCTTTAATTAATGGTTAAAATTGAAATTGTGCAATACTACAATGGAAAGAAATTAAATCTCTACAGAAAAACAACATATATTTACTATTAAGAGGTTGAATTATTATTTCTTTGTTGCTTACAGCTTATATTTGCTTGTTTGTTGATCTATAGGCTATAGAATTCTTAGATACAATTTAGTGCTTTTATTTTGAAGACAATAAGTGCTACTATTATCTTCAGTGCTTAGTTAATTTTGACTCCATACACAAACAAAGGTAATGGCATAAACTGTAAACTCTTAAGCAAACTAATACCAAAATATATATTTCAAATACAGAACCTCTAAGGTCCAGGACGTGTTTCACCTTTGTAATCAGTGATGTGTATTTTCTCTACAAACTGCACTGTTTCATTTCAGCATAACCTTGCAAATGATTTTTTTATTTAATTTGTATTTAATTCTTACATTTCAATGAACAGCATGTAAGCAGTCTTCATAACAGGTCTGTATATAATCTTTTCACCACATCCAAAAGAAATGGTAGTAGGTTTTAACATTCTCAGTGTTTTCTAAACCAAGATCACTCATCAAGTTCTTTCTAAACCAGGTTCAATAAATGTTTATGTACATACATAAGATTTTAGGCATGTGTAACTGCCTGTAAAGCAGAGATTTGTGATGTAGAATGGGAGGGGATGAACACATCATGCGCTCACCAATAAAAAAGTAAATAAAAAAGAGAAAGGAAGTATTTATTCCCAGTGACTATATTAAAATCCCATATTACCAAAAAACAAAACCATAAAGTGTGTGGGAAGAGGTGGAGGAGGGAACAGGCAAGGAAAAACTTACAATCTTTATAACATCAGAGTCACACAACAAAATAGCTTAGACAAAGCTCAGTTTTGGCATTAGTAGTCAAGACAAAATATATATATTGTTCTGTTGCTGTGACAATGCATCATGGCATGGTGACAAAATCAGCTAACAATAATTTTTTTGGAACTCTCTCTTCCTTTCTGCTTCACCACATATGTGGTTTTTTTAATTTTCTTACAAAAAAAAAAAAGGACATGGGAGAATGCTATAGCAAGTTTTATTTGCTCTTCACTACTTATACAACTATGGGTTTTGAACAGCTCAGTCTACATTGCTTTTAGTCTTATGTTTCCTAAATGGATAGCAATTAAGTTCAGTAAGTTGTTCATAATTATTCTTTTCTCAAAAACCTGTGATGATTTTTATTGTTTCATCTTATCCTTTTCTGCCCTCAGATTTGACCCCTCTTTCTAGCTCTACAGCTTGATTTCTTAATACTCCAGCTCCCCAGCAAACCCATTAAGACCACCTCTTACCATGCAGTACAAATCTAGGAAAACACAATTTATAAAAAAAAAAAACCAAAAATTAAATTATGCTTAAATATATAATTTATTAGTTATTCGGTCTTATCCATTCTGGAAGTTAGCCAAAATGGCAATAGTCTACTTACTTTCACTGAATTTCACTGAAATTTTTTAGAGTTGGAAGGGACCATAGGGATCATCTAGTCCAACTCGTCTGCTGAAGCAGGATTGCCAGAGCATTTCTTCTACAACTTATTTAAAAATGTAGTCAAATTTGTGCTGGACTTCATTTTTATGGTTCATTTCTTTTCTCTCTGAATTTGTTTTACATTTTCCATTTCATAAGGAGAAATTAACCAGCAAAAATAGTCTTAAGAGTCTGTGATATTTTCTGACTTGGCACTTAGGTGAAAAGGGAATTAATTTTTATCAACAGTAATTTTATACTGGAATAAATGAAAGTGGATGATAATCTAGCGTTTTAACATGGGAGCCTTCAAAGTCCTGAAGAAGAGAGTGGCAGAACCCAGCCATGCCATGCTTGTTTCCATAAATGAACAAACCTGGGGTAGGAATAATTAAGGAACAAATATTTTTGTCAAATCATATCCACTGAAAAACAAAATCTGTCAAGAACAGGACTTACTGACGTTCTGAAGCTTTCAATACTAAGACATTTTTAGAACTATCAGGTCGCCTGTAGATTTTCCCACATTCTCTACAATAGCTTTGCTCAAGCAAGATACAAAGCAAAATATTTCACAGTTTATAGCCCTTTTAAACCCCTTTAAGGATACAGAGGAGGGTAAATATGTGTTGAAGTTCATGCAGAGAAATTCAGCATGACACCTTTTGTGCTACATAGCTTGATACTTTATCTCATTTCATTTGGAAGAATCAACAAATATACACTTAATTGCATGGAAAAAATGAAGCACAGAAAGAAAAAGAAGCCATGCTATACACTTAGAAAGACTCAACTGCAGACCTGTGTGGAAAAGTAGATTGATTGAGGGGGAGGGGGTGGAAAGAAATATTAGGATCTGAACAGACAACACACCAATAAAGAGAAAAAAGGCCTATGGTAGACCACTTGAAATGCAAACAGTGAAAAAGTAATCACAGAAAAAAATTAGAGAAGACCAAATGAACATGGCTTGAGTTCTAATCCCATCTCTTTCACAGGTAGTCCTGTAAACTTTTAGAAACAGTGAGCTCATCGCCTCTAGCCCCGCAGTGATAATCCTATTTAATGAATGCCTTGCCATTTGCCAGGAACAAGAGTAGAGAGACTTACAGACCATGCAGACACTCTTCTCTCTCTTTGAACCAAGTAAACAGCCACCCTCCTTACTCATGGCACAGTGCTCTACATTGATTCATCAAAAAAAATTAAAAAATAGGATGATGAAAAGTTATCACATGAAGGACAACAGAGAAGAATGAGGCATGAAGCACCAAACCAATTTACCTTACAAGGCACTGTAAATTGCATTGCCAAATTAACAATTTAAAAATAAGATTTTCTTTTTTTATTGTTAATGAAAATGAGAAAGCTAATGAAAAATCTAATAACCACTTTTTCCATCAGTTCCAGTGAAATATGTTGATTTCTAACCTACTAAATATGTGATATTGCCCTTTTAGCACAACACTACTTGAGTTTACAGAAGTGCAGTACATTTCCCTTCCCTAGGGAAGCAATAATATCATTACAAAATGACACCAGTTTGTATGGCAGGGTTTATTAATTTGCCATTACTAAACCCATGTTACATTTTGTCCCATTTCTCAAGTACTTCTAGTAAAGCTCAAATTACATTTTCTTTCAAAATGTGCCTATTGTGGTCAAAACAATTTGTGTGCACTTGCTTGGATGATTTATTTCTTGCATTTCACAGAATTGCACAATCGCCAGAGTTGGAAGGGGCTTCTGGAGATCATTTTAGTCCAACACCCTGCTTAAAGCAGGTTTTCCAGGCCTGTGTCCAGTTAGGCTTTAATTATCTCCAGGGGTAGAGACTCCACAAACTATCTGGGCACCTTATTCCAGCATTTGCCACCCACAGTAAAAGAGTATTTTCTTGGTTTTAAATTGAACTTTCTGTATTTCAGTTGGTGCCCAAAAGTTCTTGTCCTTCCACTGGACACCCTTGAGACATGAATCCCCCACATTCAGGTAATTGAAGACATTAATAAGATCCCCCTGAGCCTTGGCTTCCTGAGGGTCAACAATCTCAGCTCTCAGCCTCTCAAAGGCTCATACAAAGGTATCCCAAATGCTCCAATACTTTAATACTCCAATAGTTTAATTTAGTGACTCTTCAATGAACTCACGCCAGTATGGGCATGTTTTTCTTGTACAGGGAGGTACAGAACTGGGACCAGCACCAGGACTGAGAGGGAGGATGCCCTCTCTCAACCTGCTGGCAACACCACTCTGTGATGCATCCCAGGAGGCTGTGGGCTTTGGCTGCAAGGGCATGTTGTTGGCTCAACATGTTCAACTTGTTCATCAGAGCACCCAAGTCCTTTCTGAGCAAAGCTGTTTTGCAGTCAGTCATCCCCTAGCCTGTGCTGGGGCAAATCTAAATCTAGATTTTACAGCTGATAGTCTTTCATTCCCCTTTGTTCCAACTAGTTTTCCTGCTTTTGTCTCTTGTGTTAAAATCATCATCACACTGGAGGAAAAGTATTGTCTTTGCCAATTAGAGTCTCATTTTTATTACATAGATGCACCAGATATTTGGAGGGTGTGGGAGAGGGGTTAGCATCTTTAAAGCTTTTAGCATCTTTAAAGACCTTTCAACTGTTTTTTCTTTTTAAAAGCCTAATCTAGAAACTTTTTTTTTTTTGCAACTTTTTATTGCAATTCTACAGCCACAAAAAGACTTTTTTAATCATTGTGAGCTGTCTTCTAACATCTGATGTCTTTTTCAAGGTGATTAAGCCTAATTATGTCCAGAGTCCTTTCCTATTATTTTTTCCACACACACTTCGGATGTAAACGCACAATAATTTTTAAAACTTTGAAATGTTAAGCTTCTTCCATGTTCGAAGCTCACAAAGCTTTTTAATCCAGCATACTTCACTAATTGACACCCTTAATTTCTCAAAGATTACCTTACTGCAGTAAAAAACTTTATTTACAGACTATTTTTGATTTAATGGATATGGCATATTTGATGTCAGTATTATTTTGAGAGTAGCAGACTGTTTAAAAAAATCTATTTGAAAGAGTTTGTTATCTAGATTTCTGCTGTTTTGCTTCATAATACCTTGTGCTATGACTCACAGTCTTGCAAGGGTATTTGTATATACAGCACTCTTTGTTTTGTACGTACCAGTTAGTTGACAAAGAATCAAGTGAAAACAAAAATAAAATCAATAATATCTTTATGTTCAATGTTTACAGAAAGGAGAGTTCTTTGAAACTATTTTAAGTGTTTGCCCTATTTGCAAATTAAGAACATTCCTTCCTCATCTCTGGATTTGAAAATCTTTCCCCTTTAAATAATGCCCAAGAAGATCACATTAATCTTAATTTTCTTGTTATTCAGTGTCAGCTTTGTCAAGAGAGACAAAGTCTCTTTCCATACAAAGAATGATAGTTTGCATAGTGTTTGAAAGATATCCTTCAGACAAGCATAAGTAAACGCAACAAACTATTTAAAAGAATAATTTACAATAAATTAAATCACAGTTCCTCTTGGGTAGCAATAGTGGGGAAGAACTGATAAGGTAGTATGCCTTTTGGGACAGTGGACTTGGGACAATGATTGTGCCCTAAGTGAAGGTGGGATCTCATCCTCCTTTGCTGGCATAGCCACTGTACCTGGCTGTATTGTCTGTCCTTACTAAGGAAAAATAGACAGACAGAAAATAAGTAGTGTGATGAAACTAGGAGGTGCAAAATGAGGATGGAGAAATAAGATAAGAATTTGGAGGTGGTGTGGAAGAAAAGAACCCAGGGAAGGAGGGTTCCAAACAAGTTTTAGATTTTTCACTACATAAACAAGAGACCGAAAGAAGCAGCAAATCTGGCATCATGTATTAACAATCAAAGTCTACTTTCACTAAATTCAGTTGTACAATACCCAGGCGACACCCATAGGAGAAAAAGTTGGCTTGAATAACCTGGTAAGAATTCAAGTTTATCTATTACATGAAATATCATGGTGTGAAGGAGCTTCCAAACACAATGCCATCTTACCCTAATTTAAGTGAATCATAAAAATCAGTAAATCAGAGATCAGCAGGCAAGTGTTTTCCAATTAAGCACAGTAATAGCTGCAAAAGTTCAGCAGTTCTAACTGACTACTTTAGCTCTTTAAGCCTGAAGTATGTGGAATTTCAATCTTCATGAGATGGAGGCCCAAAGGAATTTAACGTAAATGCAGCTTATTTCTTTAAAATTGCAGACAGGATTGCAGTATGCATCAAATAAAAAATTCTTGGCAACTAGCTTAACTGACCGTTGTTTCTACAGCCAATTTGTGTAAATTTTGTCCCAAATCTGGGCTTCTGTTTTGACCTTGGAGATTAATAGCATGAAATTTACCCTATAAATACGCTCAACAGAATGTAAAAAATACACTCCAAGCTACAGGATTTTGTCACCAGCACACAGGAAAGGGAAAATACTCTACTTTTTCTTAAATTCAAGTATCTCCATTAAATTAAAACCCGGTGGACTTCTGGAGATTTATTTTTCAACCTAAGACTTTGCTGTAACCCTCTAACCTGTTATTATAGTCTTTGAATGGGTACAATGTGCTAGTAAGTCATCTGCAGTAACTGAAGACTTAAGAACTAATACTTCATTACTTACTCAGGTGGAACTCCCATTAATTTCAACAACTGATGAATAGAACCTCTAGGAATGAGTCTTTCTGTTTAGTTTAATAGAAAAGAGACCAGCATCATCTTTAATGTTGACAATAAGGAGCTTAGGCCTCAATTCAAGAAAGCACTTAATTGTATCCATATTCTGGACACTGAAGAATGTGCTTAACTTTAATCGTATGCTTAAGTCCCAGTGACATGATTAAAAAACCACAAGCTATAGTACTGCCCTAGAAAGAATTCTTCCTTAAGCCAAAATCTTAATAAGTAACACAAATAAGACCAACAAACAGCAGCCCTGCCTTCTCTTGTTTCTACATTCAAAGCTCTCTTCTGAATAAGACCACTAATTTTTGGCAGAAAGAGTCTCACGAGCATTAGATACCTTTTTTTTAAAATCTCCTCTCTGATCTGCACAGTTCAGTCTCTAAAAGTTGAACAAAGAAACATCCAGTATTCTGAGTTAAACACCATTTTGATGTCTAGACAAAACAGTTATGATATATTCCTTTAGAAAATGTAAGTAGTGATTTCATTTATAACTTTGGAGAAGAGAAACGAAAGATAGAGGAGAAGGCTGATGTTATTGCAAGACTGATCTCTCTCATCCCTGGAAGGACAGAGATCAGGGATGGGCCCTGAAAACTGGATAAAGAACAGTTTTATGTCCATCTTCAAAGAAGGGACAAAAGGATAGTCAATGAGTCAACATCCCTTTGGTCCTTGGAAAGTGATTTTGAAACCCATTTCTGAGCACATAAAGAAGAAGCAGGTGATTGTGAGCAGTCATTACGGATTGACCAAATGTGAATCAAGTTGGAACAACCTGATCGCTTTCTGTAAGAGAACAATTAGACCTGTGGACAAGAGAAGGCTTTTCAATGTCATTTGCCTTGACTTCAGCAAATACAAGTGGGATGGTCTATTTATTAGTTATTTAAATAACTTATTCTGACACTTTCATATTTAAAATGAATTAAAGGCAAGATGGATTCTATGATTCTATGATTCTATAGAATGTCAGATTCTATTATTCCCAGGGTTTGCTCTAAGTAAGGACATGAGCCAAGAGACAAGACCTTTTTTTCTATAAAGAAAATTTTCCTTGAGAAATATGTAGAATGAGTTATTCAGTTTCCTGTCAAATAGGAAAGGTAACAATATATGTGATGTTGCATCATGTTTGCCAAATCAGCTGGACTTTTAATGAAAAGGAAACAGGGCCTGATCCATCTCTCCCAGAAATGACTGGAAGGCTTTCTTTCCATCAGCTCCAGTGAGAATTGGATTTAGTCCCCTCTGCATGTTTTCAGGCACAAGACCAATTTTCATTTCCTGACCTGCATGTGTTTCCATTGAGAACATTATCGCTGCACAGAGAGAAGAACCACTTATCAGAAGATTACAAATATCCAACACCTTTTTTAGTTAACATTCTGCATATACAGTAACTTTATCCTATGTGTTGAATATTTCTATTCACATCGTCAATGTTATAGTTTATTAAACAAACCCAAGAAAAATTAGTATTAATTTCTTTATTAGAAATATTGCATCTGCCATATTTGTCTGAATGCATTGTCAGACATATGCATTCATGCATGCACACATAAATCTTCATCTCTGTTACATGAACAAAGCCTTTTAATGTTTATGAATCAAGAAGCTCTACATTGGAAGCCTTTATCTCTGTGACCACAAAGAATCAAATAGTGCTGCTGATTATAAGCCAGATCATTGGAGGTTTTCAGAATCAGTCCCTTAGAACTTGCTATTTTTTTAAATGAACGTCATAATTTATAAGGCCTGTCAGTTTATGCATTTCCTACCTAACCTGAGGCATTTTATGCAAATCTTTCAACTCCTTTAGCTTTAAATGAATTCTCTTCTGAAACAGTAGAACCTTAGGGTGTTATTGTAAAAGTAATTTCACACCAATCTTTTGTGAAGTTCACTGAGCTCTCACAGTTTCTTTCCTACTCTCTAAATAACCAATAAAATATTTATTAAAACAGCCTGAACCACACAGGATGGTGTAGGCTAAATTTTGTTCTTTCTTGTTACAGTAGCATAAATACCCTAAGTGGTATTTGTATGAAAGCTATATTCTAAAAGACAAAACCCATTGGCCAAGTAATAGACTAGATATGCAATACTTTTAATTGCCAGTGTCATCAAGCTGATTTGGAATTTGTTGCCTGGGTAGAGTGACTCATATGTTTACTGGCCCTGACAGGTGCTGGGCATCTTCCACACTCATTAAAGTTAATGACTTCAACAGTGGGCAGGGAAAACTGTATGTTGAAGTAGTTTTCCTCTTAACAGGTATTCCCAAGTTATCATCTGTGAGCGTATGTGAGTGGTGGTGTTTTTCTTCTGCAATCACAAAACCAGCCCATAACCAAATCTCTATCCCTTACAGAAATAACCCAATTAGCTTCACAACTCAGTTAGAGTAAAGCAAGAAAAAAATTGCACTGATCGCTGAACTTTCCACATAAAAGCACAGTTTCTTGCCATAAAACTAGTCACATCCTCACCGGAACAGAAGAATTAACATACTGGAAACAAGCCAGTAATTTTATAGAAATATATGCCTTTAAGTAAGCTCTAAATCAGTATTCTCACACTAGCCACAGCTTTGGCATTATTTCTATCCCAACAAGGCACAGCTGCTGAACTGGAGACTTGTGACTTCGTATTAGATAAGTAATGAGAAGTTTTAGGCAGTGGTGCCAGAGCCTGTCCTTTGATATCAACACAGCACACTACAGTTGTTGACCAGCTACACCCAAAAAATATGTCTTTAAATCACACTAGTTAGTTAAAAATATTCAGGCGGGAACTTCACAGAGACTTATGCCATGACATTAGACTGTCAACCAAGATAGGATGAGACTGAGACCTCACAGGCATTTATGTATTCATACAAAACCAAGAAATTAGGAGGACTGAATCTTTAACTACAGAGAGACCTCTACTTTGATGCCTGTCCAGACACTAGATCTGCACTATTAATATGACAAAATCCTGCACCCTGGCTTCTACCCAAAAAGTCAGAAGTACTAAGCTAGAGACCTCAGAGAAACCTGTGCCTTAATATTAACCTGCCAGGCAGGTCTTGCAATGAGTAAGATACAGCCATCTGAAGCAGGAAAAAGAAAAGGTTAAAACCTCTAAAACTTGGGCAGAAAAATTATTGAAGTCTTAAAAGCTCATCACTTTTAATGTCTAACTTTTCAGGATGTTCCAAAGCAAAATATAATGCTACATTTCCACAGTTACATTAAACATAACAGCTCACTTAAAGAACTGGCCTTTTTCCTCTTCTGTAGGTCTCACACAAACATTTCTTACCTTTATAATATCATAAGATATTGAGGTGCAAATCACTGAGCAACACATCTTTGAAAAACTAGACTAATGTGTTGTTTGTTCGAAGGAATTTGAGGGAAATCAAAGGAGCGATTGCAACAGAATTAGTAAGTGAAATGCTGACTGATAGAAAACTGCTCAGAATATAGTTTGGAATATATTTAAGTAATTTGGCGAGAGATGGTAGTCAGTAAGTTGCAGGATAAATGCATTTATTAGAAATTTACTTTAATCAACCCCAAATGAAATGTTTTGCCATATGAATAACTGTTTGCTCCCTACAAGTAACTGATGGCAAATGTCAAAGTCGTTTATTTTTAAATGATGTTTAGAAAAGAGATTGAGATGAATCTGGGAAACTTTTCCGGAAAAGACTTAAATGACTCAATTAACTAAAGTTTTTTTTTTTCAAAATTACTTCAAAATTAAGTATTACCAGAAGTCAGGAGGTTTGCAGTTCAAAATGTGTACATCAATTTTCAAAATAGGATTTTGTCTCCTATAAGGACATTGGGTAAAGTCTGCACGCGGACACCCCAAAAAGCTGAAGCAAATATTTTCTTTCTGAGTGCTATTTTTCCATTCAAATTGGCAGAAAAAATAATTGCAGAAAAAATATTCCAGGAAAACCTTTCCCTTCTTGATATCCAAAAGGAGTTCTTCCCATTTTTATAGTGCTGGATTTTTACATTGTTCCTCATTTTCCACCTACACCCTTAATAGTTTTCATTGCTTTCTTTTACCTTAATTTCTCATTTATAATGCTGGAAGGGGTTGGGAAAAAAAGTGCTTGTTCTTAGGTTTAAATAACCATAGAAAGCCTAAACATACTGCAATCTAAATATTATACACTAATTATTATTTTTCTATTTATATTGGAAATGTTATCAAAATTTCACAACTGTGTAGCTGTAACCTGACTAAAAGTGACAATGTTACTTATGCAAATTAAATCACTATAATAAAAGCTTTACTATTTATTGTCCACAAAGTACTGAGATTCTTGGTCGTTGCTATAAGAATTCTTGTGGTGATTATCTTACTGCTCATTCATCTCTCTACACATTAGATCCTGAACCACCTGTAAAACATATTCCTATACAAATTGCTTTACTTTTGCTAACAAAGTGGTGACCTCAAAACCTTTCAATGGCACTGCAGGGCTGCATAACACCAGACCCCTAACAAGCAACAAACAAGGCTGATTAAGGGGAAATATCCATCAGAGACAGGCAAAAAGATAATCACAATATAATGAAACACAAATCCAATGTGAATGAAAAGATTAAGTTGCATCTTACTTCATTTGCATTTTCTGTTGTGATGTTTTTATTTTTCAGCTTTTTCTGTAGCAGTTTGGTTTCATACTCTGGCCTGGGATGCTCCTGAAAAAGGAAAAGAAAAAACCCAATCACATGTATGATTATACAGAAAAGCAAAAAAGAAAAGGTCTGGTCATTCATGCATGACCCAAGCAGCTGTCAAGATGATTCAACAGCACAGCACTTTTCAGATTAGGAGGGATCCATTATGGGATGCAGGGAAAGAGCATTTAGGGACTGCATGTCATGTTATGCTTAAGGGAGGTGCCTGGAAGCCAGGGAGGTGTGAGTCTCTAAGGGTGAGACCATGGTGGAGTCGGCTATCAGAGGGACCAGAGGAGTCCCAGCCAACTGCTAGAAGGACCACAATGTCTAGGGGTCTGACGAGTGCAACACACTGGAGAGAGAGAGAGAGAGAGAGTGTATGTGTGTGTTTGTGTGTGTATGTTCATGACCAAGACCAGGGTGGGTTGACTTCTATAGGACTAGGGAAGTCTCAGACAGCTCTGGGGAAGCAGGATGTGTGTGCAAGTGAAAACTGGAGAGAGGCTGCAGTGTTGTGGGTTCATACTTCTGGGTGCCACCAACCGGGGAAACAGGCCGAACAACAGCTGGGAGAGGGAGCCCAGCTGCTGGGGGATCCAGATTGTATATATGTGCATCGGTATATTCTCATTAGAAGACCTTCATCCTACTCACCCAGGAAGAGGAACAGGATGAGGCCATTGCGCTGTCTGTGTGAGCCTGCTGTGTCTGTCCATCTGTGTGATCTGTGTGGCTGGCCATGTATATATGTATGTATGTGGTATATATATGTGTGCTCTGCGTATCGATGTCTACTGGCAATACATGCTTAGCCTCACTACAGGTTGGACCTGGGGACATGGAGCTGTGGCTGCCTCACCTTTCTTGGGCTGCTGGATCTGTCCTTGTTTCTCCTATCATTAACCTTTCAAGGTTGGCTTGCAAATCATTTTTTTCTTTTCCAAATTAGAGCATAAATTAAGCATGGTAGCACCAACTTGCCAGGATTTGAAAGGAAGTATCTCATAAAATAGACAAATGGACAAATGCCATGTACCTCTTCATTCCCACCAGGGTCTGAATTCAATGCCTCCCACAAAAAGGCTGTTCCTAAGGTGTACCATCCATCCTTATATGGATATATGGACATATGCTTATCAGCCCAGTTACAAAATCAACTTAATAACACTTTTTAATGAATCTGATAGACAATTTTTTTAAAAAAATAATTAATCCCCAATAGATTAATGGCAATAGAACTGGGGTCACATGGAACTTCAGCAGTTTTCCTTGGGGATATGTGCTGTTCAGTTCCTGTTATCTGTAACATTTTCACTACATCAGACACTGTTTTGTGCATTCTCTGGAATATATGGACACAGTGAAACTCCCAATGAACTGTTTTTCCTGCTCATGAGATTTTCCTGATGCATTGAACAGGTACATAAGTACGCCATCATTTAAATAACTGCCTTAAATGAATATTTCTGTATCTTTTCGAAGTCTATGAGCAAGTCATTTGTGTGTCTGTCCTAAAGGCAGTCCCACAAATGGTACATGTATTCTCCTGCTCCCAGGGAGTCTGCTTCTCATGTGGGAGACTTTAGGCAGCTTTTTTTCTCTCAAGTTCAAGTACCGTTGTGCCTCTGAAACTCTAGTATGATGATGCTTTACCAAACAAATAAAGTGAAACTGATAATATGACAGCTTGTTTTACACTTCTAATTTCATGTGATATTCAAATAAATAAAAACATGTTCTAAGCGTGCAAGTGCAACACTCTTTACATCACCAAGTCCTTTTACATTGCTGGTACCTCACATAAAAATCAATACCACAATGACCAATCGCTATAGCACTTCTTTCCACAAGGGTCACTGGTGTTATTATTTACAAAGTGGTACGATTGTGGAATGACATGAAATAATGAGGCACAGGTGATCTCTGACTTCGGTAAAGTTAATTAGCAGCAAAAATGTTGGAAAGAAGAATGGGGAAAACAAAGATAAAACAGTAAGTGTTCAAAAATGCTGTGGTCGATGAATGTATCTTGATGTTCTGTTGGTTCTCACTAACTTGTTGATTTGCATTAATTTGTATCACCTTCCTTAGATAACATTCAGAGGTCCTGTGGAAGAAATATCTTCAGACTTGAATGAGGAAAGGATGAAGGCATCAGGCATGGATGGCTACATGAGAGGAGACAGCTCGATGAGAGTAGGGAAATGAGATAAATGAAGCTGTAAGAAACTGAGGAGACCTAATCACACTATGGGAGCACCTGCAGAGCTGAATTGGCTTTCTTCCTTTTTTTCTTATTTTCTGCTAAGCAAAACACTCTGGGACACCGGGGGCAGCTGCCAGAGGTCAGAGAAACTTTTGAAAACTGACTTGAAAGGAAACAAGGTGAGAAAATAAAATGCCAAGCAAAACGTACTGTAACATGGTTTTTGCTATTGATAGCTTTGTTTTGAGTGCATGTTCTGTTCAAATTTGGTCAAGTTGTTTTTAGTTTTCCTATTAAGAGATTTCAATGTCCTTTTAACTGCATCTCATACACCTACATCTGGATTGGAAAATTAGTTGATCTGTCTTCACTGAAGCTGCCAAGTTGTTTTACCCTTGACTGAACAGACCACAGCACCTCCTGGAATGTATGCATATATATATTCTTTTTATGAGTATATTGCATGAAATATTTCTTTACAATAAAAACTTAGGGATACTTGATCCTGATTATATATACGTGGATGCGGAGGAATGATTCCACTCTGCTGTAAAAAGAGTGTGGTTCAGAATCAATTCTTTGTCTGAAAATGGGAAGAGTTCTACACTTAGGACAATAAGCTAGAAATAGTTGTGATGACTTGAAGAAGGCCAAATGTCCATGTAGGGATAAATATGAATCCCACGATGCTGGAAGTTTGCCAGTACAGCTGCCAGACACTTATTGAAAACCATGTGAGCCAAGGTACTTTGAGGCCAAATGAGTGCTCAGAGTAGAAAACGATAATTCCCACCCTGAAAACAAAGAGCCAAATCATGAAATTTTTACTCAGACAAAACTCACGTTGACGTCAGTGGGATTCTTCCCTGAGAATGGTCTCCAGGATTTTACTCAAATTTGCACCATGTGCATCCACTATACATTGCAAATTAAGGCTGTGTAGGTACAATCTAGTTGGATAAAAATATATAAAGAGAACTAATCTCTCCTTAATTTATCTTTGATTTAGGAATAAAGTGATAATGGAATTTTACAAAGCATGCATGACAAACACATCTGGATACATCCGATTGATCTGATTGAATCTCTCAGATTAACAGATCAAAGAAGTTATCAGCAAAAATGAAGCCAACCTTTTGGTTTGTTTTTACGCTTTAAAGACAGTCAGAGAAACACTGCAAATTCAGTGAACAGCTTTATCCTAATATGCTAAACACAAGCAGAGCAGCAAAGCAGGGCACACTGGTAGGAAGGTTTCTACCATGAGATGAGAACTGGAGTGACACAACTACTGCAACAAATCAAGATGGAAACTTAGAATGAACAGAACAGGGTGCCAAGCTTTTCTCTGCTGCAAGAAGGTTAATTATTACAAATCAGGGGCTAAAGCCCTCTGTTTCTTACGTTGATGACACTGGGGAGAAGGGGGGTGGGGGTGAGGGAGGAAGTCTAAGGAAGAGATTGCCATTCACATCAATGATCTGTTTAGACTGACCTAGTCTAAACAGGTCTTGATTGATGCTCAATCAAGGAAAAGTACATTTATATCTCAGCACGTATGAAGGGATCACTGGTAGATGTTCACAATCTTTTTAGTCCATATCACTTTCACAATAAATTTGATTTATGTAAAATTAAAACAGTAGCTTGAATAAGTCAACTAACATTATTACAAGTTTAGGGATATTAAAAGAGAAAAGTCACTCTACAAGTACATAGGAACTCAGCTGTCAAAGCTCAGCTATTCTAAAGCAACAAAAAACTAAAGTAGTTAAAACAAAAGAACCCATGGAGATATATTATTGAAATATTTCCCAGATAGATAGATAAGTATAATGCCTTTGTTTATTCCCATTGAGCAAGAACAGTAGTAGTGCTTCAGAGGATTATCAGCAAAACAAAATTTGAAATTTGGCTTTAGATTTTTAAATGCTCTTAAGCTAGGACCAAACAACCAAATGCTGCCATCGCAATATAAAACACCAAATGTGAGCAACTGTAGCACCATATAACACCATTCCATTCAAATCCAACCTGTTCATTTGCCCAAGATTGTGTATTACACGATATGCACCATGGCGATCCAAAGAAAGTTAGCAAGAAGTTCTAAAGAGAAGATCACTGATGCATGAAAGAGACAAACATTTCATAAATTCATCCTATTACAGCTGGTCAAAAGTCATAGATTTTAGATCTATGACTGAGTGGGCAAGTAACTGTCAAAGCTGAATGTTAAATCAAACTTACAACATAGTACTTATATCACAGAATCATAGAATCGTTCAGGTTGGAAAAGACCCTTGGGATCATCGAGATATCAATCCCATGGACAGAACTACTGCAAATCTCATTAATTTCCCTGACTTTCCCATACCAGAGATAGATAAATGAATATAATGGAACAATATTTCTAGCATGCCGCATCTCAAAGACTCTCCCATTCTCATAAGCATGACTCATAAATAGACCAGTTTTTTTCTGCCACATGGGAAAATGTATTCCAGGTAATATCAGATCAGATTTTTGTTTATGACATAGTATTTTCCACTGTCTATTTATGTGATTTCTGGTATTTTCATTTCCCTGCAGTTTTCTTCCTTTCAGCCTCTGTGCATCTGGAAGCCATGGCTTACAGGCATCCTGGTTTACTAGGTAAAAGCGATGCAACTCTATATAGCATTCTAAAGTAATCTGAAGGAGCAAATATCGGAGGCAAGCTAACAAAAGCTTTACAATATTCAGAATTATCTGGTTTCAGAAGGTGTATATTCTGACCAACCACTGTCTTTCTAAACCTTTGTGAACTCTTCAAGTTGAATCATGATCCAGATTAGAGCACTGGCTCCTTTTTAATATGGAGAAATACAGATACTTTAGCTAATCTTAACTAAAAATCTCTCTTTGACCATAAATATACTTTCAGTCTTTATTAATTTGTTTCAGCTGTACCAGTGCCTCTTTTAATTGTTTCTCATAAATATCCCAATGAATGGATTTACAGCTAGGAAAGTTCATGAAAACAACTATTTGAAACAAACATGAACATTGAATTTGTAGTCAAAAGCTTTTATACTTGAGACTTCAGTTTAATGACTTGAGTTTCACAGCAGCGTAAACCAAAGTAAGCCTGTGCTCCCACACTCTTAATTTCATCTTACACATTTCCATTTCTGTCCTTACACCAACAGCAGTGCATGGTAAAAAACTTCTGTCCCTCACACCTCCAACTACCCTTCAGCTGCACAGCTGTCTGAAGCGTTCACCACTCAGTTTTACGATTGCCAGCAGGCATGTAAGAAGAAGAACAAGATAGCATGGCTGGGATAGTAGCACCACAAAGGTATGGAGTTAGATTCTCTTAAGCTGTTACTCAGCAGCAATCTATAACTAATGTTGCATGCTACAAATTCTTCTCTCCCCTGCCCAATGCCCTGATTATACTATGTGAAAATGTATCTAATTAATTGTCCTCTTCCACCACAAGCATTGTCCACTTTCTTTCTGGAATTACTTCTCCACAGGTTTAGTCAGTAGGTTCAGGCGATGGATGAGACAATAAACTTAGTAGCATGAAAGGAAGGAGGGGGTCCCTACCTAGTGTTATCCCTACCTAGTCCCTACCAGGGGATCCCCACCTGGATCTCCTCTGTAATTGGGAAGGATGAGTGGAAGAAGGAAAGGCCTAGAGGTAGTTCCTGTTTCTAGAGGACCAGTGTGACCACAAAATCTAAAACAGTAACATCCTGGGTCCAAGAAACACAATTTCTGAAGATTCATGGGAGGCCAATTGTTTCTACTCCCTAAATGATTAAATTAAGTCCCACAGTACTTCTTCACCAGCTCCTTCAGAAGTAGAAGGTAGGGATTCTCCCACTTCCACCCCTGCCTTACTGATGGCTATATCCCTTATTACACAGCCTGAAAAAAAAGCAAACAAATGCACAACCTGTTTGATTGTGTTACACAAAGTCATATATGTGGCATAACACATTGAGTGATTATTCAAGTTATTTCCTCTCCTATTTAGTTATCAGTTGCTCAATTGCTATTCAACACAATTAACTATTTTACAGTCTAGTAACCAATGCTACCTATTATTGTTGCAGATTTCAGATGTACAATATCCTCTAACCCTGTACAGTTGCCAGCTCCAAATATGCATATGTGCCTCAGGGAGTCTGCTTTCTCCGATTGCTCTTGCCATTATATTTACAAATAAATGGACTAAATTAATGTCTTGTGACTCTTTTGAAGCAAGATGTTTGTCCCAGTGTGGTTAAAGAAAGCACTTTTAAAGAAATAAAATTTTATAGTCAACGGTTTACAAAAAATACACTGAAGACATTTATTTCAATATAATTTTCACAATGTACTTCTCAGCTTTTCAACTTTTATGTTTGGTTTCCTCCTTGTTATGGTTCTATAACTTCCCTTTCTAAAAAAAAAATATAAACCCATCCTGTCTTAAAACTGTTAAACTTTCTGAAATTCTTCCTTGTCCCTTTCCTTCTTGGTCTTATAAGTGACCTTTTGCATTTCATTTCTTGTTCCTTCTGGCCTAACCTGATCAGACACAATTTTCCAGTTTCTATAGTTTTCAACACTTGTAAAGACTTCACCACCACTGAATCATAGTTCCAGTATCTGTCTTACAGACACATTTATCTTCATCTTTATGAATCTAGTAGATAACAAGTGAAAAAATCTGATCTAACTTTTCTTTTTTGCTGAAATACCAAGAACTGACAGAAGATCAGATAGTGCATGACTTTTTGCTTAAGATGTTAAGTCAAGAGATATGTCCATTTTGAATATTATTCTTCAGGAAAGAGCTGTATCAACTAGAAAATGGGAACAAGAATAACTAGACTTCTAGAAAATTACTTTAGAACAAAGACTGAAAGAGCAGCGTCTAGTTCATCTTATGGAAAAGGATGACAGAGAGATATGATGTTATGTTGAATTTTGCCAAATAGAGGACGGAGATAATGTCTTCCTTTTATCTTTGAAATAAAGAACAAGAAAAAAATAAACATTGAAAAAGGAGATTTAAGTTAGACACTAGGAAAAGCATATTAGCAGAAATGATAGATAAGTATTAGAATAGATTGCCTAGGGAGGAAGGTAAATCTCCACTGTTGGATTTATTTAAGAACAAAGTAGACAAATATCTTTTTATAATGATTTAAGGAGAGTTGATCATATCACACGCAAGGGATTGCCCCTCAAGGTCCATTCTGGCCTTATTTTTAAGATTCAGCATTCTTAATTCTTCATCTTCAGACACACTGAATGATGCATTGGTACTCAAAACTGTATCAATTATAGTCATTTAGAAAAATATAGCTATGAACTGCATTGATCTGGAGAATGCTCATGAGAAAACTAAATATCAGTGTATATCTTCAGATATAGGATAATTTATACAGTAAATTAGCACAGGGAGAGGAAACTTACTTCTTCTTCTTCCAGTCCAGTTAGATCCCAGAAGTAATTCAATCTCATCTGTAAACGCTTCCACTGTTCAAGGAACATAGTGGCTTTAAAAAAAAAAAACAACAAAAAACAAAAAACTATTTTAAAATTATAAAGCCAATGGACTGTGGTGAACGTTTGTGTTACTTATGAGACCCAACTGATAATCGAATCTCATTATATATGGGCCCTTTATAAATAAGCACTAAGAAACAGCCCTATGCCCAATTTTAAAGAAAGAACATAAGCAAAACATGGAAATAATGATAACTGTCTTTTTTACAAATAAAATACAGAAAGATACAATATGGATTGCCAAAGGTGTTAGTAAGTTCTTGCCAGAGACTAGAGTTGAACCTATATCTGCTGATATCCACCCCAAAAACATCATCTCTCTTAATTTACAGTAAGTCACTCTATAATTCATGAGTACAAAACCTATAATGAAACAAAATCCAGGTCTAAATATTAATCTAAATGGCCAAACAGATTTTGCTGTTTCAGTGTTTCTAATCAGTCAGAAACATGTGAAAAAGGTAGGTGCAGCCTGCTACTTCACAAATTAACTATTGATACCTATATGTAAACTAAAAACCTCAGTAATATGTACTAATCATGTTCTTTTGAAATATATTGTAGTGGAATAGTTGAATGCTTTTGTCCCACATAGACACGGTGATTTTATTCTAAAGGACTGGCCAGTAGTTCAGTCTCCTGCTTTTACTTTTTCATTAATAAGAAGGACAAGCTGTTGTACTGTTGTGCCATATTTACAGTTCTGTCCTTCCTCTCATAATTCCTCTTTCTTCTAGATATCTTCTTGCCTGGCTCCTTGTTTTATGGACTTATAGGTTTATTAAAAATAGCATTTTTTTACTCATAACTTGTGGATGCCTATTTTCAAACAACTGTATCAATATACCTATGTGGTATAACTACATGACCAAACATGGGCACTGTTTTCCATTTTCGTATGCTTCACTTCACTTTTTCAGTTGGTGAAAAGGGCATTGTAAAAAAATTGTTAGATCACATCAGTATTTACAGCACTTTGAACATCTTGTAGATAGCTCCACAAGACACACAACAGTGGAGAATTAGATCCAGCTGTCTTTGACTGCATCTACACTTGATGTGAGGTGTAAGATAACACGGAAAAGTCAGACTATTATTAAAACAACCTGACTCTGACAAGACAGAATCTACTCCAACAGTTAGTTGCAATTATTTCCTGCACGGGTAGCCTCTCATAGTGTAAGAAAAAAAATATCATTTAAAGACAGGACTGGCAGTACGTTGAAAGTAAATGCAGACATTAAGCAATTAAGCAATTAAGTTGCTCTCTCTGTTCCTTACAGAAGAGACAATTTATAAGAGTTATATTTAGCTTGTTTTGAAAACTACAGTTTTTAGATATCCTAAATACAAAAAACATTTGGTTGTTTTATAGGGCGCTATTACTCATGCCCTTTTTTCCTGTTATTTAAAAGTCAGTTCCACATTTAGCTCTGTAAGAACTTATTTGTCAAATGAAGTAGCTGGTCTGAAATCAGCAAGTTTGCACTGACTTACACTAGCAGAAAAACAGTCCCATTATATTCAACTGTCCTAATAAACACGTCTGACAGCTGAAATCCAGCATCCCAGAACAGCAGTGACATGCAGCACAATACAGCATTGCTCTGTATTTTGTGATCATTTGGAAACTGTATTGCTGGAATCACAAAGGTACTTTATGAAGCATCAGGATGAGCTAGTTAAAAAAAAGCATGATTCCTTTCAAGGTTCTAACCATAGTAAGTCACCTGCCTTTTATAGAGTGGGAGAAGGCAAACAGGATGAAAAAATTCTTCTGCCTGACACCATCATGAAATGAAACCAACTCAAATTAATGTACTTTGCTCTTTTAAGTACACAATTTCAAGTCACAAGACATGCCAGTTTCCACATCGCTATACCATAACCTATGAAAAAGCATTCAGGCAACATTTACTCAAGACACTGCGAGACAAGCTGGTTAGGTTTGTGAGTGAGATCTGTCATTCAGTGGAATGAGCTCTAGATACAATCTCCTAGTAGTAAGGCAGAAAATTTGGTGTAATCTAATACTGAGTAGGCAAGCTGGGCAGAGTTAGTAAAGGATACTTTATTTCATTTTGCTGTTCCTTTTATATGACGGCTGTATTTTCTTGCACTGACAAGCTGAGTTATCATGGTCCCCAGAACAGACTTTTCCAGTCTGTGGGAAACATATTTTGGAGGAGGAATACAGCTCAGAAAGAATTTTGTCACTCTTATATGCTTTTTTTTAAAAGCAATGCAGTTGGAACATTTTTTTCATTTCTGTTACTTGAAAAATTCTACTAATGTATCTTAGTGTAAGGATATATCAACAATTTGCTTTGCACATCTCATTGCTGATACTAAAATACAATTGTTTTGGATGAGGCTGCGTGGAAATGATCATTTGCATAGATGCAAGTTTACAGTACAGAGTCTCTGTCAGGCAAATACTATTTACCTATGAAAGAGTAAATGAATTGTCATTCATACACTTGCTGTCCAAATAGCTACACCAAAACTTGGACAAGGCAATGTATGGCATGTCTCATGGCAGCAGGTAAACTGTGACAATTTATCTGCCAGACTATGCTGCAATTGGCAGCAATCTGTACTAGGAAAATAAGTCATTGAGAGAGTCTATAAATTCATCAGCTTTTGCCATTTCTGTCAGTCATAGGGCTTACATATTCTCTAACTTCTGCTCAAGGGTTTCCAGGAACTGCTAAATAAAAACTTGTTACTTCCATGATCTGTTCTGTCTGAAAGTTCCTTGAAAACCCTATGTTATCCATAAGCAACACCAAGCTACCAATCAGTTATTTCTAAAAAAAGCTGTAAAATTTTAGTAGAATTGCAAAGTATAACACACTGATTGCAAAGGGATGGTTATAATACAATAATATATTTGCTTAGTTTCATAATTAGAATGAAATTTCATTTTGTGAACTATGAATAGGGATATAAAAAAAACATTTTACAGTAGCAACAACACCTTTAACTGTCACAATAAAAAAGATCTAGAGTGAATGAAGGCATAACACCAGCTACAATACATACAAGCACAGTACACACACTTTTCAGGGCAGAGGTGAGGCCAGAAACTAAGAATAATACTACAATGTGTTCATTAGTGTTTATGAAGTATTTTGATATCCTCAGATAGGGTATATTTGCCATTAAAGAAAACCAAGCTTGTTTAAACAGAATACTTTAGAATATATTATAATTAAAACAGTAATAGTCCCATTGTTCTTGGAATCCCATAAAGTTTTGAAAAAATTATGTGACTAAGTTGTCCCACATGGAAGTGCACTCTGTGCTTAAATTAAATCCTTTCAGCTGTCTGCACCAAACCAATTCCCAAATACATTCTGGCCTCAAGCACAGAAGGTGTTAAAGGGACTTCTCAGCACAGAAAGGACATGGACCTGTTGAACAGGTCCAGCAGAGGGCCACAAAGATGATCAGAGGGATGGAGCACCTCTCCTGTGAAGACAGGCTGAGAGAGCTGGGGTTGTTCAGCCTGGAGAAAGAAGGACCCAGGTAGACCTCAGCAGTCTTTCAGTACCTAAAGGGGCCCACCAGGAAAGATGGGGAGGGACTCTTGATCGGGGAGTGGACTATTAGGACAAGGGGTAGCACTTTTAAAATGAAAGAGGGGAGGTTTTGAGATGAGGTTTTCTTTACTGAAAACGTGGTGAGACACTGGAACAGGTTGCCCAGAGAAGTTGTAGATGCCCCTTCCTTGGATTGTTCAAGACCGTGCTTTGACCAACCTGTTCTAGTGGGAGGTGTCCCTGCCCATGGCAGGGGTGTTGGAACTCAATGATCTTTAAGGTCCCTTCCAACCCAAACCATTATATGATTCTATGGTACTATGACTTGCCATACCAATAGAAAATGAAGAAAAATATGGTAAAGATTAACATGCTGTTAAACAAGGCAGTAGAGGGAGAAAGGATATATTTTTCTCCCTGAAACTCCCCAACTCCTCTCCGTTTATTCCAAAGCTTACTGTTGACAGCAGAAAGCCTTGTAACATCACTTTCTCCAGTCTCAGCACAGGCAGCCCCTTACTGGCCCTCTGAGGTTTGCAGCTTCATAAAGCCATAGGTATCACTTCCAATCTAACAATCACTCAATTATATGTAAGGCTACTACATTCTACCACTGTGCATCACTTCTGTCAGGAGTCCAAAGCTCAAACGACACTGTTAACATGCAAAGCAATACTCACCCCAGAGAGCCATAAAGATGGAGAAGAAGACAGTGGCAGGGTTGTCAAATAAGTGGCTAGCTCGAGCAGTAGCACAAGCAGAGCTGAGGTTCCAGAAGCCACAGAACTTGTCACAGAGGGGGCACATGGTGAAGGCATTGCGTTGGTCGCACATTTCTTTACTACAAATGACAAGTGCACAGATTCTTAGAGATTATGACTCAGAAAAGGAGGACGGTGCAGTAGCGATATCAGGCATCCCATGGTTGCCATTACAAGCAATTTGCAACGTACGTGGCTTGCACTGGCAGAGAACAGGAGATGTGTGTTTCTTCAAGGCATGTTTCCATGCACCATAACATTAAAATACTTATAGGCACCTTACCAACAGAAAGGCCTTGCAGCACAGCAAGCAATCTAATCACTACACTCTATTAGTGAACCATCACTACAGACTGAAGTTAAACACGCTAAAAGAAAATAATTAAAACAAAGTCAACGTGGAACTTCACACCTCTGCACTCTGTTACGTGATTTAATTCACATCAGATTTAAATTAATGACAAAAATTCTAGTATGGTTGTAAAAGGAATTTTGTGCCCTTGACAAAACATACATTTTTAACATGGTGGCACAAAAATCCATGTCAAATACCATGCTCCTCTGCGTATCAGGACTGGCCATGTAAATACACATAAAAGGCAAAGCTAGCACCCAGGCTTGTTGGTTGGTCTGTGTCTCAGACAGAATAAATCTGCAAGATTATCTGCAAAAAATGCTAGGTTTTGGTATAAACTGACATACATGTACCGAATTTAAAAGGCTTCCACTAGCCAAGAGTCATTCTTAACAAGGATGTTATATTTCACAACGTTTACTTCCCGATTCACCTGCATTTTATTTTGTGTGGTATTTATAAAAGCAATGGGTATTTTCCCAGAATAAAACTTCAACACCAATTCTGGTCTGCACCAGCACCTGCCATAGGGTTTTGGCTAAGTTCTTCAAGTGTGACCAGTTATTTTAGGCACCCATGCTGATGTGTTTTAAGGTGTGCACAGTGGTTTCAGGAAATCAGACACCTTCACATTTCAGGGTTCTCAAGTTTGCCTGCTGATTATGGATGTGGTATTCTTGATTTCCGTAGCTCCTTTTTTTTCTAGTACATACAGAGTCCTAATATAATTTTTAAAAAGATAAAGAAAAGATAAAATCGCCACCTCCTCCTCCCAGCAGTAAATCATATAAAAACTAGAAAGCTTCCTCGTCTGCCTCATCTATTCAGATGTTAAGTTGTATTTCCTTTCCCTCAGTTTAAAGCATTTGTTCAGCTGTCCTCTGGAAAACATGAGATAAGAGAATTTCTGACAGATTTAAAAATCTCTACTTGGAAGTTGTTATTTCAATTTTTAGTCTTATTTTCTATGTATTTGAGTCAGCATCTCAAAATCTTTTAAAAATCATTCCCACTATCCCTTTAACAAGCCAAACCCTACTTGACATTGCTGAAAATGCTTTCAGGTTTTTTCATAAGGTTTGTATGTGAAAGATGTTCATACCTGCACAGTCTTACTCAAGTAATAGTGCAAACCTCTAGTGCTCTTGACAGGACTGTGACCTAAGAAAAGACTTGCAGCATTTTTTTCATTGATAGCTGGCATGTTATGATTATGATTCTTCCTATATTGACCATCATTAAATAGCATTTTTCTATGACTTCAAATGAAAAAAAAAACACCCACACACAAAACCTATTCAAACTGTAGTATCAATATGTTTAATATTATACCATTTGAAAGGCATACAGCTGTTTCCAGCTATCATATCATTAAAGTAATGCTCTCTTCTATTTCAAAAGGCAGCAGAGGGTGCTGCAGATACATCTTAGCCATAAATCTCACTTAAGTTTAAATGTTAGCACAAGCTTTCCCACAGACAAGAACAGACCACCAAGATTAATCCTGATCAAGCTAAGAAAACAAACCCTGACTCAGATGTGTTGCAATTCATCATATACCTATCAGTAACAATGACCTACTGCAGTCATCCACTTTAAAAGTTGCCAATTCGTTTGAGAGGATGCAGGAACTGTCACAAGTATCACCAGCAGTACTAGTAATCCAGTATTATCCACCAGAAGTCAGACATGGATAACACAGAGGAAATGTTCTTTTTTTTTCCCTTTCATTGAGAAGGAGACATTAACATCACTGTGCCAATTTGACAGTTTTTTCTTTAGTATAACTCCCTCATAACACAACAACAAAAATCTTACATTGCTTTTGCAACTGTCAACAGGGAGAATATTGTGGTTACCAACAATCCTAACTCTGATAACTATTGTTCACCTTACTTGTGCAAATAGCTATTTTACTAAGAGGAGCAAAGTAATCCAAGAGTACCAGCCAATGTATTTGCATGAACTTCAGTGAGTTCTGCAAGACATCTTTCTGGGAGGTATGTGCATCCACAAAAGAAAAATGAATGTCATAGAAAAGAACTTACAATAACACACTAGATTAGTTGAACTTTTCTGTTTCAGGAACTGCAATACTGAACAGCCAGATAAAACTGTGTTGTTCCAATGTCTTGTCTACTCAAAGTGTATTTCTAAGGCTCACAGAGTGCTTAATGATACATCACTGCTCTTCAGCTATGTTAAAAGCAATTATTCTCACAAAGGATTGCCAAAAAAAAAAAAAAAAAAGCCCAGTCTTATAATTTTCAAGTAGCAAATTACTGATCACAGAGAAGCTTACCTAGGAATGTCACTCTCAATGGTTATGCATCCATAAAGAAATACAATAATCCCGATTACTGAAGATGGAATGAGGAATTCTGTATACAAACCCAGCCATGCAAAATAAAGTCCTATCTTTTCTCCAAAATACTTTCTGAAAAAGAAAAGAGGGAAAAAAAAAAGCATATGTCACAGGTATAATTTTCAATGTGCTTTACAGCTTCTTAGCTATCACTAAAAATTAAAAAAATAATTGCCAAAGGCATAGATGAAAATCCTGAATATCTTGAAGTCAGATCCACTAATGAAGGGGGTGATTTGGGCAGATTAGGGTTCTCTGTTCTGAGAAGTTAAAGAAGTCCTGTATCATTACAATGCATACTGAAGATCTACTCGGGGAAGACTGTGGCCTTTGCATCTCTTAAATGAAGTCAGACAAATAGCCCTCACTTCCACCAAGAGTAGCAGAACTTCAATCAAATATTTAGCAGAAAGCATTGGAAAGGATTTGGCTCTTCAAAACAGTATCTAGGTAAGCTATCATTCTTTGTCTCTGTAGTTCTCCTGAATCCAACTGGTAAAAGTCACAGGAAATATATTAATGGGAACACACTGAGAATATCCTCTCACATCTTAAAAGACTAGCAATTTTGGATTTCTATTAAACCAGGAAGGTTTCCTTGTACACTTAACACTGGATTTTCACAATGAATAAATATTTCTGACAAATTAACAGTCTCTGCACAGCTGGTTTGAGCAAACAGTTCCTGTACTGAGGAATAGTTAATTGTAGGTCTTGATAAATATGTGCTAGTACTCAGGCCAACATCTTCATGAATCACACGGCAAAAAGTAAACTAAACATAGATGAAACTCCCTGATCATCCCCAAGTACCGTTAGGAGTGATTACAAATACTGCAAAACACCAAGAGCTTCAGAGAGCTCAAGAACTCACCATCATTAAAATGAGACTAAATTTAGATAAAACACAACATGGTTAGAAACATTTCACAAGCCAGAGAATAATATGAAGGAATTCTGGACAGAAAGCAGCTATGCAGAGAGCACTCAGGGCATGACATTGCCTTTGAATCAATGAGACATATATTCACGCTGTGGTGGTAGAAAGAAGAAAAAAATATTCCGAAATAACACGTCTAACAAAAAGACAAGACTGGTTCCTCATAAATGCCACATACAATTCTGTTTTGAGACTGATTTGGAACTCGCTCACACTAGAAAAGTTTTACTTAAGCTTAGCAGCCCAGATTCAAACTATTCCTAATGAAAAATGTTAAACGAGATTTTTAGAGGCCCATTATTTCATTCAACAGGTATAATTCTATTCTGACATAATTTTATGACAAACCTCTATATCTGTAGAGTTGAGCTCAAACCCTTTCAGCAGCATAAGCAAAAATGGACTTTTCTACTCCAAAAACTAGGTCTCAGGGCCAATTGCTCCTGCCAGGGGAGAGACGGAAGCAGGAGTGTAACCAAGGCACAGAGACATGGGACAGTAAGACCAACTTCCACAGTCAAGTTTCCAGCTCAGATGAAAGGAGTAAGGGTGGGGTGTTTTTTATTTATTTACAGTGTTGGGTTTTTTTTTTTAATTGTTACAGTTCCTGCTGTTGTTCTCACACCATCAGAGCTGCAAACTTCACATTCCTAGGCTGTCACATAGGAAAGGAAAGCAGGCAGTGCAGTCACGCCTATTGCAGTGTTGCTTGACATGAGTGTCTATATTTGATTACACCTAACTAAGCTCAATTATCCTTTAAGAAGGTCATGCACAACCATAAAAAGGAAAACAAGAACAAAAGCACTTTAAGGTGATACACAGACAACGTTATCTTCAATATAAGGGGATGGTATAACTTGGAGAACCAGCACAAAAGCAAGGGAAATTTCAGGATTCTTCTGGGAAAGGGATACTGCCCTTACACCTAACATTTGCCAGGCTATCATAAGCAACAGAATCTGTGAAGCATCACACAACACAAGTGGAATCATGACAGAATGGCTCAAATGGCAATAACTTAACTAGCTGTGTAATTCACTTTAGAAAGACAACTCCCACAAGTCACAATTGGAATACTATTTCCACCAACTAGTCTTTAAACAATATATATACCTGCTTAGTAACTCTACATTCAAACCACAGCATACATTTAAAGCACCTGGGAACAACATTTTATCACGATTGCAGAGAATACAAGGAAATACAATATTGAATACTTTATAAAATTATAAATTTAAATATTCACGTTGTAAATATAATATGAATACTGTGGGTCTACCCTGTAACCTGGCACATGCCAGGTAATTTTGGAAGTAATTTTTAGGAGGCAGGTTTTTTTTATTTTCACATTTGTTGGGTTTTTTGTTTGGGAGGAAGAAAATACTTGATTAAAACATAGAAATAATCAGGTGGCCTATAGCTTTTCTAAATGCTCCCATGTGAGTCAACATACAGCAGCATACAGAGCACAGGACACAGAGAGACTCAATTTACTTTCAGGTTTCTCCCTGATTGGGAAGTGACACATCTTGCATTTGACAGTAAATTTCACTGAACATAATCTAATGACATGGAACAAGAAGAAGGACAAGGGGATTATTCTGGTTATCTGTCTTCTTACTCCTTTCTTATTTGTAGAGTTGGGCAACACGCATAGCTAGTACAGTACTTCAAAGAGGCCAAAGCAGGCATGAAAAATAATCCACAATAGGCTATTATAAACTGTCTATTGTTTTGACAAAAGGCCACAAATTAACACAGGCAACATTCAAATCCCAGAAGCATTAAAGACCAGCTGACCAGGGTCAATGAAGTTGAAGTTTATGGCTCACGAGGCTTCTTCTTGAATTTGTAAGCCTTCCAGTGATAAATGTGATCTGTGACCTATAAAGCAAAGGGTTGCTATTTGTATCCCTGCCAAGAGAAAGTGAGAAGAGCTCAAAAATGTCCTGGCAGTATGGAAAAAAGCAGTTGCCAAGAAGAAAACTGCACAATGTTCTGTGGCTTAACTGTTTTGAAAAAGAAAAATAATTAGGACTGCTGTGCCCAAGCTCAGTCCACCAATGTGCCAGAAAGTGAAATAATCTAAGGAGAAGCAATGACAGTGTTTAGAAGCACGATGACAAGTTTAAATCTGAGTTTATCAAGCTAGCAAAACACAGGACGTGGACATGCTCCTTCCTTTTTTTGACATGTCCATAGATGTGTTCTCCCATTGCTCTGAATAGGAGCCAAGCCTCTGCAAACACCTGTCACCACCTGTGACAACATCTACTGCAGCCACAGCTGGATTCAGCAATTTTTGGCTAAGACCTTCAGAATACCATGAGGTGGGTTTCTTTCTAGAACCCCTGTAAAAAATCTCTTAAGAAAGGCACACTAGCATAGTTTTACAAAGTTTGAAAGCATTCCACCCCTGCTCAAGTCAATAGTTTCATGCTTGCAAATTGCAATGCTATTTCACTTTGAAAGCAGGATGATATATTTTCTCAAATATGGACATACTAGCCCCTCCATATTTTCACACTAAAAGGAAATAAAATTAGAACTACTGTAGTGAATGAAGAGGGAAAAAATGTGTTCTCCAAGGGTAGAGTAAGATGTACATTAAGAAAAGTAATTTTTACAAGGTTTTGTATATTTACACCAAGAATTTAGGATCTTCTCTAATTTACATTGGGATAAAATGAGTCTTACTTTATTATAGTCAAGGAATTACTTATGGTTTATGCTGGAAAAACAGAATTGAGACGAGAGCTTTGTCCTACCTCAGTAGCTAATTCACATCCACTTCACATATATACAGATAAAGCTAAGGACTTATCCTTTCCAAAGCATGCTCATGGATGGCCCACTGCAGAGTGCCACAAAAAAAAAAAGTAAGCATGAGCTTTATTTCCACATTAGCTGTATTCTAAAGTAAAGAAATGGCCCTTTATATACACATTTGCAGAAAGGACACAGCAGTTCTCATCAAAAGCAAAGAGCAAATGGCTTTGATAACAAATATGCCCTGCTCCTATCAGAAAGAGCAGCCAAGCATTTTGTTCTGTGTTGTAAGTCTAAGGCAAAATTTTGCAGCTTTTACTTTGGAAGACTTTGAATGCTGGGTAAATGGCCACCTACCAAGCACTAAGTTTTCCTCAGTAAGAATCATGTCTCTAAGAAAAGATTTGGCAAAAACATCCATAACATAACATTCAGGAGGTGAACAAAAGTCGTAGTTTCATATAACTTCCCAAAGTTAAGTAAATGATCAGAAACAGCATTAAAAACCAACAACCTCCAAAATCACCTGTAGAAAGTATATTCCCTCTCATGGCAGAGTTAGCATAAGAAGCACTGGGAAGGCTGCACTGAAAATGTTTACTCAGTTCCCTCCACTTCACCAATATAACACTTGAAGCAGACATCTGCAATGCACTTCTGTCTGTCTGGTTGCCAAACCAACATCAAAAAGAATAACTGATAATTAAACTCTATGCTTGCACATTGGTCACAGTGCTTCCATGCCAAGTCGTGCAATTTATAAATAGACTGGGATTTGCGAAAGGGGGGAGAAAGAGAAAAGGAAAAAAACCACTTAGTGTTTTACTCTGCAAAAACAAGTTTGGGGTACCTGGAATGTGAATAAAGCATGTGGTGCATGACACACACTGGAAAGAACTCTGGAGTTGTTCAGGAACAAAGTTAAAAAAGCGATGAAAAGACGCCATGGACACTGAGTCACCTAACTGGGAAATCTGTTCAAAACTCTTCAGTTTTTTCATTTCCATACACCATTCTAGGCCAGCTGTTATTCCACGTTTGCCACAATTCCCTCTGGTGGAATCCACTACCCCTATAGTGGTGGAATAGTTTCTGTGCGATAGTTTCTATGCAAAACTGAACTGATTTACAGGTATTTATCGCGTAGGTTTTCTCCTGTGTAAATGGTAAAAGAAGATACATGTACTACTTATGCTTTCAAAATAAACCTAGTTGCACATATTGCGGACAACGTTCTGGTATTTCTACAGTCAGGAGAAAGGACAAGCAGTCCTCTCAAAGTATAGTTTTATGTTAGAACATCTCTGCTACTAGAGAGAATTTAAAAACTTCTGAAGTATAGAGAAATCCTCAGTCACTGTAACAGAATCAGGAACAGGACATAACATCTCTTCATATCCCACCATTTACTGCAGGTAGAGTTGCCTATGTCCAAACTTTTCTGGATTTGTCATCTTTTTCTGTACTTGAAATTTTTTCTCAGGGCAGGATTCAAACATTTATTACAACCATCTGGGACACCTGGGTGGAATTACTGCTCAGCAGCCGCGCTGAGGCTGCTGTGCATCCAGAGATCCTAGAGATTTCTACCATGTTTGTGCCTGACAGCACATATGCACATATTCTGTCCAGACAGTCCCAAGGAGAAGCACATCAGTGCTAAATCCAGATATACAGAGAGTGCACCAAATGGAGCAATATGGAAGCCAAGAAAGGCTCCTGGCAGAAGAAAATCCCCCTTGGAACAACTTGCCAAGAGACTAAAAAACTTTTTTTATTAAAATTTTAAGAGGAGAAAAAGAAAAAAAATAACTAAAACCATCTACAGAACCTTAGCTGAATTACAGTGCAGCTGAGTCTGAGGCAGGAGAGAAAAAGTCCATTAGAAAGGCCAACTGGTTCTGCAGGCAGAAAACAAGGAGCAAGAGCAGTAATGCAGTCTCTGTCCCATCGCTTGTGAGAACCCATGCATAAGATGGCCTACCTTTAGCTTTCTTCACTTGATTCTTTGGCATTCTTAATCAATCAAAAAATGTCAAACCTGGCAAATTAAAAAATCCACAGCAGGTAGGCTGGACACACGAGGCTGAGTCAATACCAATGTAAGTCAATAGAGGTTACTATGAGGAAGGTTTCACTTCATAAACCCCTCAGCACACCAAGTGACCCTTTTCATAAGAAACAAATAATTAATTCAGTTATACTTATAACATTTTTGCTCATAATTAACTCAATGAGCTCCTACAAATAAGAAGATTTAATGAATCTGCCTTTCTTTTAGAATAGCAGGGATGTTGCCTAGTCTTTTTCTTCTTTTTTTTTTTAACACTTATTATGACTTCTTTTACTGGCTTTATTTGCAAATGAGATGTTTGTCCAAATTTTTACCTCGAAGAGATGTTTTTTATGTATTTTATATTTATTCATGCATTTATACATGAAGAAATGTATTTTATCACTTTCCTAACCTTCAATTTTCACAAGCTAATTTGCACGATTTTCATCATCTAATTTGAGTCTGAAGCTCAAATACTGACTTCTTTTCATAAATAACTTTGATTTATAACATATTTCATGAAAGCTGTCTTGCTTTTCAAATTTATATAGCTGAGCTTTACTACAAGGTCTGAATTAATTTAATGTGTTTGCTTTAATAAGTAAGTAGTTATAAATACTTGCACTGTAAGTATTACTACTGTCGGATAGACACCATCTAGTGGCTAATAAACAGACGTAAAACTTCTAATAGAAGACCAGTATAATAAATTCTTTTTTAGTCACAGTGTTACTGCACACCTCGAGAAAACAAGACTTGCTTCTTGACATTTTGAGATTTATAATAAGACATTTGCAGAACTTTCTTATTTAACTAAAATTTAAACTGCTAGTCCTCAAGACTTCTGAGACAGTGACAAATGAAAAGATAAAAAAATGACATTCAAATGCATCCTGTAAGTTAAATGCATGCAAGAGTTTCTGGTTTATTATGTTGCAGACCTTCAGGAATCCCAGGTCCCAGAGACCAGGGGGAAGGCTGGAGCAAGGAAGATGTTTTGGTGGAAGAGCATCAGCTCAGGGAATACTTAAGCAAACTGGACATACATAAATTGTGGGCCCTGATGGGACAGACCCATGAATGCTGAGGGAGCAGGCAGATGTCATTGCAAGGCCACACCCAACAATGTTTGACCACTGATGGAAACTGGGAGAAGTGGTTGGACTCAATGATCTTAAAGGTCTTTTCCAACCTAAACAATTCTATGATCCTATGATAATTGCACAAAGACTGGATGAAAACAAATGTCACCCCCACCTTCAAGAAGGGCAGGAAAGAGGACCTAATGAACTACAGGGTGCTCTGGCTCACTTCAATCCCAGGGAAGGTGATGGATCAGCTAATACTGTTCATACTGGAAGCCTTCTCTATGCAGGTGTTTTCTGGGGATAAATGTTACATGTTTCCTTGGGCACTAGTAGAACTCAAAGAAGTTACATGGTTAATCTCTTCCCTTGCCATCTTGGTTTTGTCCACTCTTGGAGACAGGTTACTGGATGAGACAAAGCTATGGTGTGTTCTAGTGAAACTTTTGCACAGAGACAGATAGGATCCTCACGCAAAGCATCCCAATATTGTGGTGTACCTTTAAACTAAACGACAAGGGTTGGTCTTAGCCCCTGGTCAGCGCTCAAGAAGTCAGAAAAGGACTTCCTCTTACTCTACCATGCTATAACCAGAATGTTCTACTGAGATTAATATGTTAAAAGAATTTTTCAAAGAATGATAATCAGAACTGTAGCCACCTAAATGCAGCAACTGTTTTCTACATCCTGAAATTCTCAGCCATACACAATTCTAGATTCCTATAAATGTTTGTATACATCTATATAAAAATTTGCAGGACTTTCTCCTTTATTTCAACATGTCCTCCAACTTATGGCTTTTTCTTATCCAGTTTACAACAACAAACTTTCATTTCTTATCAAAATACACTAATATCATCTCAAAAGAGACCTTGGCTTGGGATCTGCTCAAGTCCATTAATACAAGTTTCTGGCTATGAAGTTTAGGCGTCATCCAGGCACTAAGGAACTTAGCCCGAGACAGTTCTGCACATAGACAAAACCAAACTCTAGTTGGCTACAAAATTACACAATCCAAGGGGGAGGCATCAGGAACCTGCACAGAAACAACCTCAGTCTTCAGAGCCTTGGCTTTGCATAAGTCCTGATGCAGATGTGTACATCCTTTGCTGGTTGTACCTTTTAAATATCCCACTGAAGGAGTGAGGAATACAGATAGTAATGAGGATCTTAGTGCTCAGACAGTGATCTGAATCCTGGGAATTATGCTTATCAGAAAGCAGGGATCTGCTTTTCATCAGCACCGTAATACAAGCCTACTGGTTTAAAATTCCATCTCTCCTACAAGCATCAATAAATAAGACCAAGCTCTTGCCAAAACACACAGAAAGAACCACTTCCTACAGGACTGGCAAAGTCTATAAAATGCAGAGATGTAAGTAAATCATCTTAGTCCAGCCACAGGTCTGTACCCAGCAAAATAACTCAATACAAATTCTTAAGTGATGTACACACCATGAGCAAAAACCCTATGCTTTGCAATAAAACAAAGGCTGGAGCACCCAGGTAAGCCCTGTGATAAGAAGTTCCAGTGGCATAAGGGAAAATCCCTACAAGTACACGTAAAAAATGCTGTCCTAGCATCAAGCAAGCTGATATGTCGTCCATTTAATGGATGAATGACATGATGCAAAAGTCCATTCATAAATTAACTGAGGTCATGAGGGGTAATGAGATCACAGAGACACTGGAAAGGGGAAATAATTATAATGATGGAGAAAACATTCCTTTCTCAACAGCTGAGGCTGTGCTCCAGAGTCTCACCTGCTTCTGGCTCCCTCCAGGAAACTCTCTCCTGTGAAAACTGTCCAAAAGTACAACGTCAAGGCTGAGTGGACGATGGCATAGCACTTCCCACTGTACCTAGTGCTTTAATGATGATGACCTGTAAGTTAAACGTACCCCATGTTGGGACTGAATCTTTGCTGTAGAGTTCTTTGGAACTATAGAAAGATATAGGACTCAAAGTGCAGAAGTGTCATAGCAAGAAGATATGATCAGATTATTGCCTCGGGCACATTCTCAGCAGAGGTTTGCGAAGGAGCTACTTGGACTGCTGCCAAAGTTACTGGTAGAGCTCATGGGCATTTTTCTACTTAATGCTATGTTTGTTCAATTACTGCACTTTCCCAGGCTTAAAGCTGTTTTCTCATTTTCCTAATAAAGAATTAGTTGCATAGAGCCTCAGCATCTTTGTGAATGTTGAAGATATGTTTGTTAAAGACAGTCAGGGAAGTATTGCATAGTGTTCCCATATTTCTCTATGGGAACCAAGTCACCTAGTTATTTGCCAAGAACTGCTTTTTACTATCATTACCCACCTGGCATAAGGGGACCTTCTTCAGGATCCCATGAACCAGTGTTGTCTCAGAAGAATGCTACAGTCATTCACCAAACTAAGGGGAAAAACACAGCACTCTAAACACACTGATCACTAATACCCACAAGGAAAGCAAGGTTTCCTCCTTATAAGGGAAAGAGAACCCTGAAAAATGAGGAGCACCCCATTGGCACACCATGAAGAAAAGGGGCTGTAAAAGAACAGAATCAATGCATAAGCCTGAAGCATTTTTGATTTCCACTGAAAAGGCAATTCTGTTAAATAAGGTGATAGTCATGTCAGCCTTGCAGTGGGAGGGTGTAAAGGGGGCTCACTGCTCTCAGTCTGCTGGATGTATATGTGAGGAAGGCCTCACTGTTCCCTATTTTTGAAACCTGGACTTGAGAAAAGGTATAGGAATTTGTTCAAAATCTGGGAACTGTAAGACTGACTTACTGGTTCAGCCATCCCAAAGAGCAGTGCTGTATGTGTCATCTACCACAAAATAGTGTCTGGACTGATCAGGCTTAGCTCTGAGGCAAGCATTAGAAAGGGTTGTTCAAACCTTGTGAGATAACTCATATTACAAGGTTGCTTTCTCCCAAAGTAGTTATATTGCATAAAAAATAAAGATCAGACATTTGGTTAGGTTAACTCAACAATCATAACAGGAGATTGACAGGGAAACAGAGGAATTAAAACATACATAAGAATCTGCACTTTGAGGTTTAATAACCCCAAAGTTAGCTTAATCATAGGTTGAACAACATTTGAATGTACCTTTGGAATTTGGAAGGGCACCACAGACCTCTATTTTCAAGTTCTTCGAATTCTAGACAGATTTGCAGAGACAAATTTTCTCTCTCCAGAGATGAAAATGTGGCTACAAAGAACAGTGGTGAAAGAAGCAGTGATCTGCTAATCTATTAAGCAGGGCAGATGGCCACAGTTAGGGCACTGAATACTACAGGCCCCAAGACACTGAAAGTGAAGGCAACAGTGTCCAGAGCCGAGACAATCAAACTTCAGAATATCATAGGTCTGTCATCACTCTAAAAACTGCTCTGTTTTAGGAAGACAACATTCAAATGTGGGAATGGGGGGTGGGGGGAACTGGTCAAGAGCAGATTCAACACGGGCACACTGCAATGAAGGGCCAGAATTCATTATACACCAAGTTGAAACAATTTTCCATGGCAAAGAAAAACATAGTTAAAAGTAGGAAGGAAGAAATATATTAGGCAAGACAGTTTGAGTAACAGAAACTCCCAAGTTTTGATTTACGTGCTATACACTATAAATAATATTTTGGTTAACCTACTTTTCCACCTAGTCCTGCAAAAAGAGTTTTTTGTATACATAGTCCTAATCTTTACAATGACCATGTCTTCCCAGTTTTAGGCTTTACAGCAAGATAAGCATATACAGGCATTTGGAGCTTTGAAAGCAGTCATGCTATAGATAAAGTAGCCTGTTAGTTACTAAGATGTCAGGTGAGGTTTTAGCTGTAGGAAATAGAAATGAAAACATGTAAAATGAGATGGGTTAGAAGGAGCTGATGAGCTGGGATATTTTAGAAGGACTAATATTAAAATAAGCTCTATCACAATAAAAACCTAGGCAGCTCGGCTTGATTTCTCTAGGGTAAGGTAATCTTGCATCAATAACGAGATAACAAAAGGCAACCTTCCCTCTATGATGCTAGTCCCCAATCGGGAATTTCAGTTCATACACAAATTCCTATCTGCAGGTGTTTCAAGATTTCCATTAAGAAGAGAGCTTGCCAGTTTTCCAGGAATTCTGTAAACTGCTGTCTCAGAAGGATAACCACCTCTTCATGATATCAGTAACCTTAGCCTACATCTGTCATTTAGAGCTCCTAAGTAGTAAAGGTTGCAAAAAATTGTTAAAAACTGCAAAAAGAGCATCATGAAAATAGAAAAAGAATCATTGAACCACAGATATGTTTATAGCAGCTTTTAAATTGTATTGCAAGGATTGAGGGGAACTACTGTTGATAAGTGCACTCCTACAAGAAAGCTACACTAGAGAAACTGTCTAGTAGAAATCAATTACATCAGGATGACAAAAAAGGTGTATTATGCCAGAGAAACCTTTAGAGCCCTGCATGTCCTAGAACTGCAACTTTCATTCTCTACTTGCTAACATATCACTCATGCCTGAATGGACTAAAGAGGAGGTAAAATACGTTCACTACTACTAGCCTAAGATATCTGTTAGCAAATATTTTCTAATTTCCCGACCAAAAAACATTTACCATCCTCTTCATCTGAATTGAAAATACACATATGTGAAAGGCAAAAATTTAATTCGTATGGCTATATTTAATCATTCATATGATTTGAAAGTAAATCACTGCATTAGCTAGAATATATTTTTAAGCAATGTGATTTAGTATCTGGATGTGCACTGAGAGACTGGGTGTTATAAGCATTTTACAAATCAACCCTCGATTCACAGTGTACTATCTGTGTGAAATTCTCTATATATTCCCTTAAAGTTTTTAAATGAAATTGTCTTGCTGTAGAATAGAACCTTGTTCTCATTTGGTAAAACTCTCCCCCCTCACAACTGCATCTCTTAATTCACAAAAAAATTAGCTTTTCCATATAGCCCAAAGAGATGTACAAATCCAGAGCAGAATATTTTTACAGATTAAGATACAGGGGTGAATGGAGCTGTCAGTGAATATCGTAATGGTTCTATATTTGGGTTTATTTTTTTAAGAACTTGAAAATATTCTAAGACTGACTATGCAGTTAGCAGTCCCTCGGGATATCAGACCTTAGAAAGGACCTCAGAGAATTCCTGGACTGCACCACGAGTGAGCATAACAAATATGCCATTCCTAGGAACGGATTTATAGTAATTCTACACTGCCATACCTAGCCTTCCAGCACAGGCATTTTGGCTAAAGAATGTCTTTCAATTTGCATTCTTACTGTATAAAGGGGAAATAGGAATAGTTTAAAACATTTTCACTGTGGTGAGTTGCATTGAGATTCTGTGATTCTGTGATTAAAATTAAACTACAAAGTCTAATTAATATGGGGATGTGAATATTATTTAAGAAACATAATTTAACAAAGTTAATGAATTTGAAACATCAGTCAAAACAGGTTTTGATCATAAAACAAATACTGTTTCTTCTGTCAATCAAAGGCTGAATATAAACTTGTTAAGTATAAACTAATCAATCAAAGAAAGAAGGAAAACAAACAGTAAGAAAACCTCCAAAGTGTGGCTGATGTTTGCCAAGGGAATAAGCACCCTCACTGAGACTGAGCTCAAATCCCCCCCCCAGCAGAAGTCTAGTTCAGTTGCAGAAAGAAAAGGGTGATAATTTTTCAGGTATATATACTCTAAAGCTATAACATTACCCAGAAAATAAAAACCACATTTATTTTAGTGGTAACAGTCAAACTTGCAGTCAACCAAAGTACAGAAGATAAAAGCAACAAAGATCGTCTCTAAGAACAGAATCAATTGCACATGTCTGGTCCTTTTTTTTTTTCTTTCTCACAGAACTTCAAACCACAAGATTTCTATGAAATCATATCAGTACAGTGAAACATTATAATGGAGACAGCAAAATACAAATGAAGATATAGTATAAGCAGATGTACCTTTATGTTTAATTCAGGTGAGCTATCAGGTCTGGTAAAACTTGAGAATTCCTCTAGTCAGTCACAGTTTAACTCAATATTCGTGATATTTACTAACATACCAAGTATTGTAATCTTGTTCTGAATTTACCTGTTCCATACAATAGCTTGGCCTGGAATAACTGGTATACAAAAAGTACCTAAATCCTTCACAAAAAAACATTAAGACAAAAAAGAGGAAATTTTAAATCCTTGCAGAACCTTTGCAAGATTTTGTGGTCTCAATATCATTTGTCAGTTTGAAACATCTTACTCCCAATAACGAACAATTCTGTTCACGTTACAAGTTAGTAGTTAAGCCCTTGAAAAACTATGTGTTGTATTTCAACTTTAACTCAAAATACTATAAATACATTTTGCAAATATTGTTGATTATTCTTATTACTAATACCAACTTTCACAGCTTTCACAGCTTATTACTAATACCACAGTGACATAGGAGCAGATTGTATAATAATAGGTAGTCAGAGTTTGATTATTCAAGACATAAATGCTAATTTATATCATCTTTCTTGTGTATACAAATTATCCAGACACAGATTTTTGTGGTTTTTTTTCTATTGTTTGTTAATATCACAGTTCATTTTTTCCCAGATATCTTCTATTAGACTATTTTGAGTCAGCAGTTTTTACAAACATTTCCTTTTCTTTACTCACTATACAACAATAGTATACAACAAAAATTGGTTTGGGTTGGGTTTTTTTGTAGAGATTTTATGGAAATTCCTTTAAAAGCATGGTGGTTTTGTTTTGTCTTAATTTAAGCCCAACTTCTATGTTTGTAATGTCAAAATTCAAAATATACAAAAAACCACTGGGAACACATATGGATGTGTTCAGATGAATAAAACTTGTAAAACCAGGAGTAAAAAAAATATCAAATAAATTTCAAGACTCTCAAATACTTTCACACTGATTCATGATGTGAACACCAGCTTCTGATTATTCACCAGACTTTGTGACCATACTCTCCAATAAAAATTCATCAATGTAAGTGGAAATTCCTCTTTTTTTGAAAGAATTAATCCTTTAAATAAAAAATCTAAAGTGCTACATTCTCCCAGGAATAAGCACTATACAAAAACAAAGGTACATTATTGCTTAGTGTATTTTTGGTAAATTGTCATCAGAGCTACAGAGAACCAGTCAGAGCATTATTTTTAATGCTCTGATCAATCTAAAATTTCTTTTGCTGAAGTAACTGGGAGGAAGTCAATTAATCTGCATCAGTTAAAAACCAGGTCTGATAGTGTTTTATCCAAGTCCATATTACCTTATGAGGTCAATAGGCTGAAACTTGTAAAATGCCCCATATCTTGCCCATTCTCGATACAGCAACTAAAAAAAATAAAAAAAAAAACACAAACAGAAAAAACAGAATATTAAGTTGAAACAAGTGCTCCCATGTGTTTTTACAAACATTGTCTAAGAGTTAAAAATATATGTACCAAAAAAAAGCAGTTTCCCATACTTCAATGCGAACTTCCAAGCACATTTTTCAGGCGGTTATGGGAGACTGCAGCCAAGCCAGCAATGCGAGGATGGTGCGCACGCACCTTTCTCCACATACCTACCCCCCAGTTTTGTAAAAGAGTTAATTTCATAGCAGGGCGTTTTCTAACTGTGTATGCATTTATTAATTATCCAGGAAGGGCATTCAAAAATTAAGCTTTCTGGAATTATATGAAAACAAAAGGAAGATCAGAGAAAAAATCAGTAGGATTTAACAAAGTTAGATGACTGTTCATTATATTTCATCTTCAGAGGAAAATAAAAATCAGGACAGTCCTGTGCAAAAGAGCAAAATTTTCCGTGGAACCACCTAAATTTTTTGTATTCCTTTAACAGTTTTATGCTTTGATGAGACTGTCTTAAAACAACATGCTCACTGAGAACTATTTCTTGAAGTACAAAGGGCATTAAAAAAATAACAAAGAAATAACCAGGATATGGTGATAAATGTAACTAAATTAACCACATCACTATTTCTAGATTATAAATCTGTATCATCCCAAAAAAAACAGGTGGCTTTTATCGTTATTTTCAAATAGGGAAATAGAGAACAGGACAGGCTTTTATTCCTATTTTCAAAAAAGAAAAGAAGTAGAGGGGGACCAGGAAAAGAGTAGCATAGAGAGAGTAGTAGTCAGCTCCTTTAAAATAAGGCATCACATTATTCCTAGTAAGATTGAAGCCATGATGAAACTGTGCTTGGAGAACTAACGTCTGTGTGGAGTATCTGCTGGTTCCACGGCATGAACTCATACCTCGGTTCCTCCCTTGCTGTGAGCACTAACTGACAGTCCCTTGCCTGTCTCATGGAAATTTTAGTTAATGTGAAACAAAATAATGCTGAGTTAATACTTTGGAGACTTCTGTTCTTCTGTAAACTTTGTCTGTGATTGGGCAATAAGTTTTAAAGGTGCGGGGGAGGAAGACACAAAACAAGAAACACAAGCATGGTGCTTTTTCCCAAGTAAATAATAGATGTAAGTGTGCAAAAGCTGAAGAGGATGTTAGTAACAAAGTACACATACTTTTTTCAATCTTTCAAACTGCTTGACCCTTGTGGAAAGAAATTACGAGACTAGGTTTGGTTTTCTTTGACTTTGCCAGCAATTGAAGAGGATTTCCCTGGCTGCCATATTGATATTTTCATATGAATACTTGTGGTTACCTATTCAAAATCACCCCTTGCCAATGCCTCAAAATATTACCTTCAATTTCATTTATTTCCATAAATAATGATACTAATAAATAGATTCACTGAAATATAAAAAAAAAAAAAAGTTAAAGATATTAAGTTATTAGGATTACTTCAAAGCTGTTTTGAACATAGCTAGAGAATGGA
>BJBW01004134.1:30519-45490 GCA_004320125.1 Scolopax mira | reverse complement strand
GAAGCTGCGGCAAGGGAGATTTAGATTAGGTATTAGGAAGAATTACTTTACTGAACTGGCAGCACTGGAACAGCCTGCCCAGGGAGGTGGTGGAGTCACCATCCCTGGAGATATTTAAGAAACATGTAGACATGTCTCTTCAGGGCATGCTCTAGTGCCCAGGATGATTGGTTTGTGGTGGGGTGTTGGTGTGGAGTTGTGGGTGTGGGTTTAGTTGATGGGTGCTTTTTTTGTGTGTGGTGTTTATGGGTTTTATGGGTTTGCTGTGTTTTTTGTTTTTGGGTTTTTTTTGTGGATTTTATTTTAAGGTTTTTTGTTTATTTGTTTGTTTTTGTTTTGTTTTTTAATGTGGTTGGACTTGATGATCTCAAAGGTCCCTTCCAACCACTAAGATTCTGTGATTCTGTGATTCTGTATGCTGTGAGAAAATATACATTAGAACTGACAGAAGTTCTACTTCTTACTTGAAAGCAAAATTAAAAAAAATAATGGAACCATTCAGTGCATTCAAAATGGGTCACTTCCAGGAAAATGTGAAAATTTGATAGTGGTAATTTTTTTTTTTTTTTCCAAACAGTATAACACAAAAGTGAGATAAAAAGGTAATATTAAGTAATAAGTAAAATAAGGATAATTAAAAAAAAAAAAAGGACTAATGTCAAAGTCAAGTCACAGCAGTATATACCTAGATAATGTCTTTACTTGTCAGTCATGCTTACTATATATAAAAAATAAATTACATCAGTTTATTATATTTTATATTTTTTTTTTTAAAAAAAAGATGGAAAAATCTCTAAACACACACAAAAATTAAGAATCTTAGTGTCCATCTAGATACAATGCATCTTTGGATTTAAGTAGTATAATCTGAATTTAGAGCCAGCAGGACAGAGTACATGACTTTATTCCCCAAATTGTAATTAATCAAGAACAAATACATTTTAACAAAGGACCAGAAACTTACTACGAGAGCTTCACAGGGAAAATGATCTCAATGAATTAAAGAAAATAATTTTTTCCCTTGGAGACAGGGCAGTAGACAGTAATATGTTTCATTGCTCTTTGGAAGATCTTTTCAAAGAGGATGAAGAATCTAAAGGTCATGTCATTGAAATAATGCAGTCCAGGGTAACTAGTGTCATCTGTACAATACAGTGTCTAGTTGTTAAATAAGGTAAGAATGTTTTTTTTTCAGTTTTTATAGCTGACCTGTACATTAAAATGAACCAACCATCCACCTATCATTTTTTTCAAAGTTAATTATAACTGATGAAATAACAGCTTTAAAAGAATACACAGATACACCTACATTAACTAGCTAACGGTACAGAAATGATGCCTGTTTTAATGGATTAGAAGCTCCAACATTTGCAATAAAGAAAATGGAGAGAAGTACCCCTATGATCAGAAAACTATGCACAGTAAATATTCATATACTTGGCATATATTAATCTCTCCTCACCAGCTTCCACACAAAAACAGTTTTCCTGTATTTTTTTGAGGACAGAAATGCACTGAAACAGAAAATAGCATAAGCAGCATTCTAATTAGTGTTTGTGCAGTACAGATGTGTCTATTCATATAATTTGTGAGTCCCAGCTCTCTCACATCCTAAAGCAGCCTGAACTTATGCACTTTAGGGTATCTTCAAAGCTGGACATTTCTGTAAAAACAGGAATGCAAGTGTAGCTATAAAGAGAACAAGGAGGAAGAAACTTAAACTCCATGGCAAAAGAGTGCTTGATAGAAGACAATTGCCTGTACATGGACAGATTACTGAAGTTATTCATGCAGGAGAGCTTCAGACAGTCAGAGAAAACTTCCAAGACTTTCATCTGGGTTCCTATACTTTGGCACATCATGTAATTTGAAGCGACATAGGCTATCAGGCCAGCCACATCGGACAGGAAAACATGTCAGGGGACTCATGAGGCTCTCATACCCTCTTGGAACAATTTCTCTTTGAGCTCTAGATTTACACTGATTACAACAGAAATGTGGACACCTCATTTACATAAAGACACTGACATGCAGTAAACACTGACCATCAGTAGACCTCTACATTTAGACACCCAATGCACTGAGTTCTATATGCATTTGGGATATGTGAAATGTCCGAAAAGATGCTAAAGAACACTCCTGAAAAATACAGATCTATACATTTTTTGTCAGGTCTGTCAGCCCAGCTAGGGTATTTAGGCACTGTGGGCAGCTGAATGTCATTTCTTACTGTCAATCTAAATACCACCTTCAAAAAGTTTAATTACTTTGAGGGTGAAACAGTGTTAGAAAGTCAGCAGCTTGAATTGCTCTTGGAAACTCAGGAGGAGGTTTAGGCATACCCCCTGGTATTCTGCTAGAAGAAGATGGAACAAAAGGATCAATGCTGATGGCCTCTGTCTTCTTACTGTCTAGTTTCATTCTGACTTTCAGTAAGCTATTTGGGTCAGTTTTCTGCAGCAGTGAATTTCACAAGTTAGCTATATTTTGCTCAAAATAGTGTTTTCTTTCCTGCAGAAGTAAGATAGTGTTGTAGCTGGAATACAAGACTTGAAGTGGAAAGAAGGCTCTATTTCAGGAACCTCCTCAGACAGGTAATTTATTCAATTTCTGTATGAATCTCTCTAGCAGTAATACAGGTATAGCAATGCTTACTTATTTCACAGAGTCACTTAATACACTTTCTGTAAAAAGACATTAATAGACTTATCTTAAATCTCAACTGGGAAATTCATGTGCTCTAACTTAACAAAATTACTCAAATCATCACAGAAAGACCCTCAATTCACCCTTTTAAAAATGTTATTTCACGTTTCACAAGGATTTAGGAGTAAATTTTGCATTGCATATCATTATTGTATTATAAATTCAAATAGCATTCAAGAGAATCATAGAATCATATGGGGTTGGAAGGGACCTCTGGAGATCATCCTGTCCAACCCCCCCGCCGGAGCAGGTCTACCTAGAGCAGGTTGCACAGGAATGTGTCCAGGCGGGTTTTGAATGTCTCATGAGAAGGAGACTCCACCTCCTCTCTGGGCAGCCTGTTCCAGTGCTCTGACACTCTCACAGTAAAGAAGTTCCTCCTAATGTTTAAGTGGAACTTCTTATACTCAAGTTTGTGCCCATTTCCTCTTGTCTTGTTACTGGGCACCACTGAGAAAAGACCAGCCCCGTCTTCCTGACACCCTCCCTTTAAGTATTTGTAAGCATTGATCAGATCCCTCCTAAGTGTTCTCTTCTCAAGACTAAAAAGATCCAAGTCCCTCAGCCTTTCCTCCTAGGAGCGATGCTCCAGGCCCTTAATCATTTTTGTGGCCATTTGCTGTACCCTCTTTGGCAGTTCCCTGTCCTTCCTGAACTGGGGAGCCCAGAACTGGACAGAGTGCTCCAGATGGGGTCTCATCAGGGCAGAGTAGAGGGGAAGGATGACCTCCCTCAACCTGCTGGCCACACTCTTCTTAATGCACCCCAGGATGCCATTTGCCTTCTTGGCCACAAGGGCATATTGCTGCCTCCTGGTCATCCTGTTCTCCACCAGGACTCCCAGATCTTTTTCCACAAAGCTGCTCTCCAACAGGTCAGCCCCCATCCTGTACTGGGTTATTTCTCCCCAAGTGCAGCACCCTACACTTGCCCTTGTTAATTGTCATTAGGTTTTTCTCGGTCCATCTCTCCAGCCTGTCCAGATCTTGCTGGATGGCGGCACAGCCTTCTGGGGTGTCAGCCACCCTTCTATTTTTGTGTCATCAGCAAACTTGCTGAGGGTACATTCCATCCCTTCATCCAGGTCATAGTACTAGTTTCCTTTTCACTTTATTTTGAAAACTTATTTTCACAATACAGTGCTTTTAATATAGAAACAGTGCTATCTTCCTTCTGTACAGTGCTCCCTAAAGTTATCCTCTACACTGAAGATCATGAAGGTTTGCAAATTCTCCAGCATAAACCATGAAGTGTTAAGTTAGCATAAGGGAAAAAAAAAGAAACAAACAAACAAGAAAAACCCATCTCACTGCTCATGGCCTCATAAAGTGGCATGAAAAGAGATAGCAAGAAATGGGGGACATTTTTAAAAACGTTTGAAAAATATTCCTTATTCTTTCCTAGAATAGGAAATCATGTTTAAATAATTCACCATAAAGCCTCCAAAAATATTCTGTTTACATTATTACACTTTCTTTAGGCTGGATATGATCATGTCCTTTAAAAATATATCCAGTGCCATATAACATTGTGTGTGTGTAATAGTTTCTAAATAGCAAATAGACTTTTATTTATGGAATAGCAAATTTATACTTTCAACAATTTGTGCAAAAGCAAAAGCAAAGGCACAAATACATACAGCTAAGCTAACAAGAGTTATAAAAAAATGCAAATATACTTGTGAAGTAGCTTAAATAATCAAAACCAGAATTTAGTTATAATAGTTTGAAACAAATTTCAGAATTGTATATATTTCAGCTATATTTTGTCTGTCATGTACAGAGCTTTTAGACCATATTAATAGGAATATAAAATATTCAGATGCGGTGCAAACATCTCATGGAGGCCTGGATTATTAACTGTTTGTGTCTGTTTGTGGTACATCTATAGGGTTCTGAAAAAGCTTTTACAAAGTTAGGAGACAGGTTTGTCTTTTTTAGTCTGCTGGATAGAATTACCACACTCAGACAATTTTAGAGAAGTTACGTACACTAATATCTCCGTATGACCTAAAGAACATGAATATCCCTTGTCTATGCTTCTACATGTTTTGGTATTCAAGACTTTGGCAGGGAAATAAAGGAATGGTTTAGAAATTAGAATACTACAAGTAGCAAAAAAGACAAGAAATTATACAACACTGAAATATTACATTACTGTCAGTGACATTTCCATTTATTGTTAAAAAATAGTGAAGGTGTTGGATATTTTTTAGTGCTCTCAAAAGATGCAAAATAAACTGAGTAAAAATGGAAGACCTTAGATAATCATTGTTGCCCAAATGGAATAAATTCTGTGTCTAACCAGACTTCCAAGGAAATGTCTAAGATGTGTGCTAAATTGTCTAATGAATTTGAAAAAAATATATGTAGAAAATCTGGGTACTACTACTAAGTGAATTATTTTTGATATTATAGAGATTAATGTACTTAGAATTCTATGAGTGCCAAATAAATGCTAAAAAATTTCAGTAGCAGAGAGATTTTAATGTTGTTAAAACCAAAACAGAACATAAAGAGAAGCAAAACAGAATCACAGATCTGGTAGGTTCATCATTAATCATTTCCAAACCTTATCCAAAATAAATATTGTCCTCAATAGTGGTATGTAAAAGGATCAAAAATATTCCCCAAAACATGAATCCTGTGCTTCTATAAGAAAAGATTGGTAAAAAATGAATTAATTACTCAGTTGCATTGATTTATGGAATAGATTAACATTCTACTTCCAAAAGCTGCAGGAAGAACAAAGCAAAAAATGGAGTGTTTTTGCAACTAGCTAATTACATATTGTTGTTATGTGTAAAAGAAGTTGTTTGTGTTATTTAGCCAGCTGTCAGTGCTATATTGCTATCATTTAAAAGTTAACAAATACTCTATAATGTAAACTGGTCACAACGTTCTCGTCAGCCCACAAGCCAGCTGCATTTTCTATCCTTAGTTTTTTAGTAGCTGCGGAGCACCGAGAAATTGTGACAATATTTATTCTCTTTTCTGTTAACAAACTCTATCAATTTCCAGTGGGGCCAAACCTATTATTTTTTTTAATGTTATGTTTTCAATAGTGAAAGATGCAAACATATATTTGCACATACATTTTAAATATAGTCATCCCTGATCTAGGTAGGAAATAATCGTATTGAGAGCTGTCAGTAGCAGCAGAAGTGACATGAAATTCCAGCCGAAGGCCAACTTAACTTTTTGTTTGTCACCTCACTGGACAGCACTAATATAAGAGGGAGCAGAACACAAAGACAACTAGTGTGTTGCTAACTTATAAATGGGAGCAGCCTTGGTGATTTACAACTGAAAAAAATCAGCTTGTCTTGAAATCTTTGGATGCTTTGGTAAGGCTCTTGTCATTTATAGGGTATGAAATGATTTCATTACTTACTATGTGCAAAAAATAAAATGATAAAAATATGTTATTTTATCTTTTTTTTTCTTTACTTGGGTTATAGATAGAGCAGTATCTGCAAGGTTAAAGCATATTATTTTTATTTATCTTGACAGACTTAGAACCCAATATAATAAATGGGACACTTTGAAGTATGAGTTAGCACATATACATGTGCACTTGGTGGTATCTTATTCTCATAAATTATACAACGATTTGGGGGGAATGAAATATTCATTTATGATAATGATAATGAAGTACATTACTATAGTCCAAAATGACTCCCCCTCAAGAGATAAATTATGAACCTTTATGGAACTCTGATGCTGATATGTTAAAGAACTGATATTTGCCAGAATTTTAATATACTTAGCAAATAAACTTCCAGAGCTCTAAGGCTGTATATAAGCAGGTCATTTAGCCTCTATGAACCCTGATGACTTCTCTGGAGTTCTACCTAGGTAGCAAACATCATAGCACTAAATTGTCTTCTTTTTTTCTTCAAAAACAATTGTCAATGTTATATTACAAATACATATTATACCATAAACAATATAGATTAATTTTTAGATTTAAAGACAAAAATATAATAGAAGAATGCTAAGACCTTATGAATGGAACACAATACACATCCATTTGGGATGTACTTGAAATCATTATAGAAATTTGGCATTAATGGGTTTGAATGATATTATGGTATAAATGAAAATAGTAAGTAAATAATATTTATGCATTCCTATATGCATTTTCATTTTGAGTAGATATTCCTCAAAAGCTCCACTGGACTTTTGCTTATCTAAGTCTAACTGTTAAAAAGTGCAACTATGAAATGAAAGGGACACACCTTTTATAAATATATACTACTAATTTAAATTAAACTTGACTAAAAGGAGGGAGGGGCAAACAATAGGAAAATCATCCATTTCCCTATTTCTTCCTGACTAAACAGAAAAATTACTAGTGCTGCAGCAACCGTATGCAACAGCTAATATCACAAAAATAGTCAAAATAAAAATATCTTATTAATGGCTGAAACAGATAAAGGTTAGTAGAGAAATACTTCTATTTTCACATTCTAGAGTATACATAGTACTTTTATGTAGTAAAATTAGGAAGAAACTAAAAAATAAATAATTTTCAGGCTAAGTACCAAATTCTGTTATTAATAGAAAGTCATTAAGTAATATTTGCAGTTTAGAAATTAGAACCTTAAAAATATTGAATTGAGCTTTTATCTATATAGACCCCTGTTTTCATAAATGTAAGTAAGTTGTTAGCAGTGTAATATCTCATACAAGGTCCACAAGGTTCATTATTTGCTATAACCTGCTAAATAAAATGTTGTAAAACTTATTTAAACCCACATTTACATGACAGACTGCTGTAATGATCCATGGCAACATATATGCATCCCTCACAATGATCTTTTGAACAACCCTAATTTATCATGGGGAACAGAATGTGCAACTTCCTGCTTCAGAAAATATAGACCATTAATATTCTAGTGTCCATGGTCTTAGAACACTGAGCACTAACACATCATCATAGAAAACACTTGAATTTTTTTTCTCTGTCAATAACACATTAAAACTTCTGAAATAAAGCCTTTTGAACTGCTATTATTTATTGGCTATAAAAACTCTGTTCTAGCAAATCTGTAAACCTATGTGATGGATAAGAAGGATAAAAAGTGAACTATTAAAACATGTTTGGATGCACATTCTAACCTTCTCTATTTATCTTGATCTGAGATGTCCATTAGGAGTTGAAGCACTCCTAGAAGTTCCATTTTGTTATTGACTCTGTATGTGAGTTACTTTATCCAGTTAGTATTTCCAGTCTCATATATTCAAATAAAGTTACAATCGTTACAGTTGTAGGGCTTTGGAAGAAAGATAATATTAGAAAATATATTTTTAATGCTATAAAGTTTCATTCAAACTCAAACAAATATTCCTGCAATAACAATATTTCTTTTTAGCATCAAGGTTTGTAACTACAACTTATACCTAGCAAATAGTTATGCATTATACTAACTTTATCCTATTGTTTTTCATGAAGAATAAATGGGAGTGAAGTTATCCAGAATGACAATGACTATCCCTTTCTGTCTTATATTATCAGTTCCCTTAAGTTAATTTTCATTAAAATATATTTCTTAAGAGCACTAAAATAAAAGTTGCTAAATAAAATCACAAAAATTGCTTAAAATCTTTATTACTCTTCATACAAGATAAAAAACAACTGAAGATAAAGGTAATGTGTAAACCATGACAGTCTAACTAAGAACATTTCAAGACGGAACATATCCTTGATGGCAGTGTCGAGACAAAATAACACAATAGTTTTACCTTGAATAATTAAACACTCAATTTTCCTTTGAAAATCTATGGAAGCACCTGTTTTTCTTCTTCTTCTTTTTTTTTTTTTTCCCTCTGCTACTTGTTTTAGGCAACTCTGTCATAAACAGTAGTGTTTCTGTGGGGGAGTAGAACAAGAAATATGTTCAGTTAAAACACTGATCCATATCATCACTATTATTTTCACATTTGTAGCTGATCTCCACATACATCATTTCCCCATTTTCTTATAGAGGTCTTGACCGTTCCATAACACCTTGATCATTTACGGTCTAGACTGGCAGAGCCAGAACTGTGTGTGCCTGTGTATCTATGCAGTTTCTTTTCCCCCTTGCTGAATATGAACTTTTTTAAGGAACATATTCAGGTGAGACTGAATTAGAAGACTCTTGTTCAATATCCATCTGCCCAGCCTGGTTTAATCTCAGATATGAGAACCCAAGGGAATAAATCAAGTTTATCTGTATGTTCTTCTTTCAAGTGGTATTTATGAAATCCAAAATAAAAGATGTTGAAGTAATACTTGTCTTCTTGGGAGGCAGAAGTCATGTCTGTATGCAACCCTACTACTTAGTGTGACTTCTTTGGTACACCAAGAAAATTTTACTGCTTCTTTATCAAATTCTACTACCCCATCTCACCTCCTAGCCCCAGCCACTCGTTTATGATGCAGCTCCAGTGATGGTATTTTTTTCTACAGGACAATGTGAAAAGAATGTGAAGTGGAATTCAGTCTGAGATGAGAAGCAGTGTGAATACATGGGAAATGTTCCTTTATTTTATATTTTTAAATCCTTCATTAGACTAAAGGATCAGTTTGCAAAACCCATTTATTCTTTTATTTCTATCTTTTGCTCAACAGTTTACTGTACATTCTTCAGTACCCAGCTATTTCTATTCCTTCTGTTCATTTAAATGTTAAAAAGACAGATTCATTTCAACGGCAGAAGCTGTTAAAATACCATAAATTACCTGACTTAATGCAAAGAAATTCAGAGCTTAGAATGAAGCTCATCATGCTATGCATGCATGACCCCACTTCAAGTATTAAACTGGTATCAAAACAATGACCATTCTTTGTTGCAGTGTTGAGGTTTAACTGGATGAGATGTGGAGCCCAATTTTGATCCCATTAAATTCAGTGGGATTTCATTCTTAGGAGGATTTGAATACAATTATCGTTGCTTTCATTTTCCGTAAAACTTGCCTATTTTTTTCCTCAGTCCCTTCTTATGACAATATCTGTTTCAAACCTATTTCAAAGGTTATGTCAGAGTAATGAATTTAAAGAATCAAAGAAAAAATATAAAAAGGTCCTGTTCTTGCTCATTTCAGTATTCTTCAAAGTGACATGGCTAAATATCTCAGAAGGGATTTCTGGGATATGCTTGGACATGAATTAGCATTGTACATTGCTAATAGAACCTGAAATATAGAAGACTCTTGAGAACCAGGGGACTTAGACCTAGACCTGCCAAAATTAGGTCTCTCATTTAAAAATTCTGCTTGTGTGTGCTGCAGTTACAGGAAAGACTTCATTTTATAGTAGAAACAGAGAAAAGTACCAAGTTTGACAAGCTTATTAAAATTCTTAAATATCTTGTTTAAATAATCATTCACTAAGGAAACTTGCCACCTTATAAAATAACTTATTTCTTGAAAGTCAGAATATAAATACTGTGAAAAGTACTACAACTGTGGGTTTAACTTATAGGCTAATTGGGTTTTTTTTGACAGTGATCAAGACATATATCTCTTGGCGTAATTTTAAAGAGTAAAGTTTCTAAATCCTTCCCCCTGATTTCACTGGTACATGCATATCCTTTAGAAATATGGCAATAATCTATCACTGTCTTTGGTGAGGTCCTGATCTTGTAAAAATTTTACTGTAAGCAGGATGCTGAATGCTCTCAGAGTCCCAGTGAAATCATTCCTGTTCTGCGTGAATACAAATTGGGGTTAGTTGAAAGACAGGGGCACAAGTAAATGGCACATTGGTAAATGGAGTGGTACGAGTACTTGCAAGGCTATTGTGCAGTGGCAAAAGGTCATACTGCTTCTGCTGTGCATATGATACCTCATGTGATATTAGGATATTATAATATAATAATACTTTAATATAGAATGAAACTGCAGGTGTAGTATTTTTTCATTCCTTTAATGATTTAGTCATCCCATTCCCACCCAGTGTCCACCCTTCATGCTTATTGTTGATCTTTAACTTGAAATAGTCTGTATCCCATTGTACATTCTTTACATTAAATATTTTTACACTGAAAAGTAACTTTTGCATTTTATTTAAAACCACAATTAAGTCTCATGAATTCTCTTTCCCAAAGTGAAGCCAAAGTCAGTGTGTTGGGAAGAAGCTCTTATTCACAGTACCGAAAGAACTATTTTGGGTATATGGAAACCAACACCTAAACAACCATAAAACCTCCAAATCCCACAATTGTAAACTGACAGAAAGATCACATCCTGTGAACTGTTAACTGGTGACAATTTGCTCCTAAGGCACTCTTATAGAAATGCATACATTTGTGATTCAAAGATTTTAAGGCATGCTGAAGTTATCACATCTTTTTGAAAGATGAGCCAGTGATTAACTGCCTTCAAAATTAAAATATTTTATTGTGCTGATGAATGGATTTTAACTCTGGCAGTACTGCACCTGGCTACACAGGTCAGGACATTGGAAAGATTTTGCTTATACAGTAGTTCATTACCTGTTCATCTTGGAGCAGTTACAAAAAGCTGGCATTTGGCTTTACTACTCATGCTTTAGAAGACACTAGTTTGTGCACCAGATTTCTTAGTATATCCAAATGAATGACAAATCCTTACAGTTATTTATTATACATGAATTGTAATAAATAATGTTAATCACATTGCACTTATTAATTTAGCCCTCTTTTCAAATCAGAGGCCTATGAAGGAAGGCTGAATGAATGAGGCTGTTGAAGATTTCTCTTTTCTGTGGTCATTCCTGTAGCTCTGATCTATTTGCATTAAAACCAAAAATTGAATAGAAAGCATTTAACTAAATGGGGTCATGTCCTGAAGCAATAATCAATATATAAATGTTTTTCTTCAAATAATATCATTTTACTTGATCTGAAGAAAAGGTGAAATCAAACTCATTCACTAATGAACTATAGAACTGTGAGCAGTTTGAATATATTCTTAAAGAACTTGGATATTACTCTGACTTCTTGAGTATTACATATGGCTGGAGCAAACCTCTTTTAATAGTAGTCAAGAATTATTTTTTAGAAGATTGTTAATGATTGTTCTCTACTCCATTTGGTGTTTTGGAATTAAAAATTTAAAACTGTTTAGTGTAGGAGCTACATCCTTCAAAAATACAAACGTCAAGGTCCACATTGCATTCTTGAAAGAGGCACTATGGCTCAAAAATCTGAGGATGTGTGAGAAAAACCTTTGGTATAAATGATATAAAATTAAAATATATCAGTTTGATAAGCTCTAGTGCGTGCATGGAAAAACTGAGAGAACGGAATTTGTTCATTCTTGAGAAAAGAAGACTAGGAGAAATCTCATTGTTTTCAACTATTTAGTGGTACAGTATATTAAAAAGCAGAGCCAAATCCTTCACAGAGATTAATAGTGGTAGGGTAGGAAGCAGCAGGCACAAAATGTAACAAGGGTAATTCTGATTACTTCTAAGTTTTTTTTGTTTTGGCTTGTTTGTTTTTTTCCCCTGCGTACAATGAGGGTAGTCTTACAGTGAAACAGATTGGAAACTCCATTCTTGGACATATTCACTGGACAAGGCATGAATAATCTGATCTAAATTGCTCTTGCTTTGAGCAGGGGTCTGGAGCAGATGACATCCAGAGGTCCCCTCCAACCTGTATCATGCTAGTATGATAGATGGACTGAATGACCCTTTCTAACCACAGTGTATTCATTGTGCTCCTGGAATGCACTTTTGTGTTAGTTTTGTCTAAAAGCAATCCTGTTCATACATGTTAGACTGCTCCATTGTGTGAACCAATTGAGAAAAAAACAGAAATAGTTGGAATGTTCATTTCAGTGAGATACACCTGATTTTGATTAAAACATTGATGTTGCTGCATCCTGCATGAATCTTAACAAGGAAGGTGGACAGACCAAAAGTATCACATAACCAGATCAGAGGCTGTGGCACTTACACATTTTAAATATGTTAATCAGGGTATAATTAATATTAATCTATCTTGGACCTGTATGTGAGCGTACTAAAGTAGTGTAACTAACAACAGAGCACATGCACTTTGTAAAGATGTGATGGAAGAGTCAGATACAATATATAAACATTTGACAGAAGAATGTAAGTTATTTGACTGCTAAAAGGGCAAAGAAAGATGTATGTGGTGAAATGAAAGAGACTGCCAAGTGTTAAAATGTTCCCTCCCAAGTGTTAAAACATTGTCAAAGAATGAGTACAAAGGACTGAGAATGAGCAGAACATCCCTCTGAATCCATTAGGGTATTGACTGACAAAACCACAAACAGTCTAAGCAGCATCAGGAGTAAATGACCTCCCGCTTTATTTTTTGGAAGGGTTGGGGGGAAGAATAGTATAAAACCAACAGGCATAAGGAAAGAAAAGCACAGAAGAAAGAAGAGAAGGCCAGTTCAGATTTTGCTTCTCTCATCAATCAGTTCTCAAGTCTGATCACCCTAACCTTGGTGACCAAGGACCACCTAGGACTGCCATCATCAACACCGACTATCCAACATCACTTCTGTGGCATTTGGTGCTCACAGGTAATCTGAGATGTTAAAGACTAATAATTTCATCTGCGTAGTAATAATTATTAATGATATAAAAATTATTAGCATGAAGTGTGCTGTTAGTGAATTAGTTTATTAAAATTCTATTTTAGAGTTTAAAACTGACAGTTGTCCGTCTTCTGAAGATTCTCATCATGATGATCTCTAGTTCCTTAATTTACATAACACAGGGACATGCATTAAGTTACAGCAATCAGTAGAACAGGATGTTACCTTTTTTTTAGTTTTCCTAGAGTTTTGCATTTCTCAGGAAACATACAAGTACAATGGGCTACAGCAGCAACCTCTACTACCTGCTATTTGAAATAAGAAGACAGAGAAAAGATTTATGATCTTTTAGACTTCGTACCTAGTTAGTATCGCTTTTGCCTAAGCCCATAATATATGCCTAGTTTGCACATGTGTACCATGGAACACATGAATACCACTACATTTAGTAAAAACTAATTTGCTACACAGTGGAATTTTATCCCACTGTGTGCACTTTTGGTATGGTTCAGAAATTCCTAACCTTTTATAAAAAACTATTAGATATTCATTAAATACTACTGATTTTAGCCTAATAAACTATGTATGCTAGTCCCTACAATGGTTTTATCCATTTCATACATTTTTACATACGTACATTTCATACATACAAATTATTTAATACATTTTTAGTCTAGTCTGTATATCAGAAGTATTTCAAAAGCTGCACGTAAAACACAGGCATGCTTTGCAGTCTTTACACCACTGTACAGTTCAGTTCAGACAAAAGAAAAAAAAAAAGAAGATACATAACTTGCAGACAGCTAAATGACCTAAACATTTATTAATTGAATTTCAGACATAAAACTAGCTGTTCTCTTTAGTGAAACTAAGAAGTTTGATCTTTAAATCAGTATTATCAGTGTACAGACTCCGACATAATCATTTACTGTTTGGTTTTCCATGGAGACAAGCATGTTGAAAGGGAAAAAAAAAAGAAGAAGAAAAAAAAGACAAATAAAAAGAGCAAAACTAAGCAATAAAAATTAACTAAAAAAATTTCTTCTGGGATCATGGATTATATCCAATGAACTTCCAAACCTGCAATAATTTAAACCTTAAAAATTTTCAGTAATGAAAATGTGATCTGTACCTTTAATGAGACACCTGGCATGACATGTGAGGTGGGACACAGCTGTCCCAGAGGGGGAAAAGAATTTTGGGGCAGGAGTTAGCAGGTCTCATTGACAGGGCTTTAAACTAGATTTGAGGGGGAAGGGGAGATAACTGGGACTGTTAAGATTAAACCTAAAGAAAGTATGCCAGGGTTTGAAGAAGGCTGCATAAGTGAGGACTCTTACTCTAACATTTCATCAGAGAAAGGTGATAGATGTTTAGAAATTCCTGATAGAGAACATTGAGAAAACCCTTTCCTAGAAGTGTCAACAAAAAGAGAGTCAGGGAGAATGTCCATCCCTTACCGGATACGGGGGGAAACCTCACAACCAAGGACAAGGAGAAAGTTGAGAAACTTAATGCCTTCTTTGCCTCTGTCTTTAATAGTCAGACCAGCTACCCCCAGGGTGTTCAGCCTCCTGGGCTGGAAGATAAGAATGGAGAACAGAACAACTCCCCTGTAATCCAGGAGGAAGTAGTTAATGATTTGCTTATGCACCTGGACTCGCATAAGTATATGGGGCCGAATGGGATCCACCCAAAGGTTCTCAGGGAACTGTCAGGAG
>BJBW01004134.1:0-29952 GCA_004320125.1 Scolopax mira | reverse complement strand
GCTTGAGGGTCAGAAGGCTTTACAGAGGGATCTGGACAGGTTGGATCAATGGGCCAAGGCCAATGGGATGAGGTTTAATAAGGCCAAGTGCTGGTTCCTGCATTTTGGTCACAACAACCCTGGGCAATGCTACAGGCTTGGGGCAGAGTGGCTGGAAAGCTGCCCGGCAGAAAAGGACCTGGGAGTGTTAGTGGACAGACAGCTGAAAATGAGCCAGCAGTTGGCCCAGGTAGCCAAGAAGACCAATAGCACCTGGCTTGTATCAGGAATAGGTGAGGCCTCACCTTGAGTACTGTGTTCCGTTCTGGGCCCCTCACTACAGGAAGGACACTGAGCTGCTGGAGCATGTCCAGAGGAGATCCATCAAGCTGATAAGGGGTCTAGAGAAGAAGTCCTATGAAGAGAGGCTGAGGGAACTGGGCATGTTCAGTCTAGAGCAGAGGAGGCTGAAGGGAGACCTTATGGCCCTCTATGACTACCTGAAAAGAGGTAGAGAGGTGGGTGTTGGACTGTTCTCCCAAGGGAATAATGACAAGACCAGAGGAAATGGTCTGAAGTTGCAGCAGGGGAAGTTTAGATTAGATATTAGGAAGAATTACTTTACTGAGAGGGTGGTAAGGCACTGGAACAGCCTGTCCAGGGAGGTGGTGGAGTCACCACCCCTGGAGGTATTTAAGAAATGTATAGACATGGCACTTCTGGGCATGCTTTAGTGCCCAAGATTGTTGGATTTTGTCTCTCTGTGGGTGAGTGTGATGGTGGTGGGGGAGTTATATATGTCCTGCTTTGAGGTAAAACTAAACTGATTTTGTATTCTGTAATTTTACATTTTAGTTAGGCCTCCTCTGAAATTAACAGCATATTGCGGAGAAAACTGCTCATTCTCAGGATGATAATGTTTGTGCTAAATGCCAAGGAATGGTATGCAGAGAGGCCCTTGCTTACACTTATTGCTATAACAACCAAGGTCAGCCAATTTAGAGGGTCGGAAACAGAAAAGCGCAGAGGCTCCCACCTGTGGGGAGGAAGGAACAGGAGAGGTGACCCAAACCTGACCAGCTGGGGTATTCCATCCCATCTGCCCCATGCTCAGTATAAAAGCTGAGGGATCAAAGGGTCAACTATCTTCCTTTCTTCCTGCGATGGCCGATGACTGAAGAGGACCCTGTCTGTTCATCTACCTTTGATATATGTCTTCTTGACTCCAGAGCTGGAATCCATTGTTGAGTCCAGTCTGGAACTTCCCCAGTGCCTGCCGGTGATGGGACTGTCATCCTGGGAGCTTGATACAGTTTTGTATATCTTGTATCTATTTAATTATTTTCTTTTTTTTTAATTTTAATATTAATTCTTCATTAAAGTATTTTAGTTCATGCTAAACTTGTCTATCTCCTTATCTCTTCCACTCCTCTCCTGGAACATGGGTAGAGGGGAGGCGGGGAAGGGAAATCTGTTGTTCCGATTGAAGTGATTTTGGATGAAACCACGTCAATATCTTACAGACTATGTGCAGCAACTGAGTGAACAGTTTTATATGCTTATATATGTGAAAGAAACAGAAAGATGGGACAAATAGAAAAAACAGTGTAACAAGAACAGAGTACTTCACCTCCACCTCCTTTAATTTATTGAGCTTTTATATAATATTTCAAACACCTGCTATTTTTTGTTAATGTCATTATTATATAACCCATTTAGAATTTTAAAATTATATTGTAACAGTCATCTTTAAAGTGATGATTAAGAAAGACATCATGATGAATGGGTCTAGATGAATCCTTTTTGGGGTTAAGATCAGTTCTGAACACATCATCCAAGACATGAAAGAGAGTTTTTGAAGGTCTGGATCTATGTTTATGTGCGTATTGTATATGTATGGTGTTTCTAAATATATCTGACAAAAACCTAATGAAATTAACTAGAAAGACATCGTGAGGATCAAATAAGCAGAGGAAGCAAAAAACCTAATCTTTGAAGAATAGAGTATGTTGACTCTGTTACTCCTAAGAAAATCAAGAAGAGTGATAAGGCCATTGTCCCTGGAGTTATAGTCATCAAAAAGAGTCATGGGAATATGGGCTCAGCCTCACTACTGACTGTATCTAGGCACATGGATCAAAGCAACCTTGTACAGGGCTGTGACAGGAGGAATCCCCACTATGGGACTGAGTACTCCAGAAGCTGGCCAAATTCTGTGACCTCAAAGCTATATAAATGTATTTAAGTATGTTGATATACACACACAGACTCCCCATTTGATCTTACTACATGTGGTTTTATCTATTGGTAAGAATTTGTGTTTATGTGCGTGCATGCGATGCTGTGTTATAGAATAAGAATAATATCCAAACTTTTCAAAGGAATAGTTTTTGTAGACAAATACAATAGAAATAAATAATATTAAATATTATTATATTAAAATATATATTATACTAAAATATTAAAATTAAAGCACTGAAAAAAATATAAAAATGACAGCTTGAATTCTCAGTGTGTAAAATAAGCATCTCTACAAGTTAGATGGCTCCTACTGCTTTTGAAAACTGCAGGAGCTTCTTTATTACTGTTCTGTTTTACCAAACATTTTTTACACCCCACAATCAACCAGCTCTGGGTAGGAATCAGTATCATTCTAGAAGAGGAATCAGAACTGAAGAACTTTCTTGTCTTTTATATTTCATGGCCGCAACTTATTACCTTTTCTCCTTCTGGCTTTATGGATACTGGAGTCTTGGCTGAACAAAGACATAACTTCAGCAGGAAAATATTTCTTTCCAGTATGTCTTGCAGTGTGGTGGATATTGTGTTCTACAGGCATTCAGTTCTCTGACTGAGGGGCAAATGCTTTAATCATGAGCTTATTATGCAAAAAAAAAAAAAAAAGTGGCCATCTCTACTTTTAATGAGTTTCAGTGCAATCATATTTGCGTTCATCATGCTTAGAATAAGACTAGTGATTCAGGCTACACTGAAGATGCAATCAATGTCTAAGAAAGTCTCTGACTAAATATAGATTGTAATTGAGTGTGAGAGTGAGATAGGCTCCTCAGGAGGAAAAAAAAAAAGAAGAAGGATGCAATAAGATGTATCTTTAGTGGCCTTGAAGAACATTTTTACTTACCAAAGGAAGAACCTCTTGATTTTTGAATGCCCTCATTGTCTGACAGGAAATCTGAATTTCTGCCTGAGGGCTTAGCATCTCAGCTCTGCCTATATTTTAACCTGAGAGAAACACAGGACATTTGGATTTGTCTCTCTTATTTAAATGTAAATGCTCAGAATAAAATGTGATATTTTTAATATTCCTTTGATACATGAACTTTAAGCTTTATGCTAATTAAATTAACCTTTATCATTTTAATTAAATGTTATTAAAGATTTTAAAAATCCCTGTAAACCTCAGTAGAAAGAAATAAAATGACAATATGCGATTTAAAATAATCACTGGATTATTTGAATGATGCAAAAATAAGAAAGAAATTCATATAGTTTTTCAAAAACAAAAAAGACCTGCCAATAACATGGTAAAATTTTTCAGTGCCTTGAAAGATTTCTTTTTGGATTATCTAAACGCTGATGCTTTCTTTACATCTGTGAATTACTAATACTGAAAGTAATGTCAGGCAAAAGTTTGTAGAAAAACTTAAAGAATAAAAACAAATCAGATACAAAATGCCTTGCTTTTAAGACATTTCTTTGCTGGTTTTCTGTATGCACGTTTATTGTGACTGCAGACTTACTAGAGGACTGATTATTTCTATGTATTCCTGTAATATCTGGATACAAAAAGAGATTCTCTCCTTGCAGAAAGATTCTAAGGGACTCTTTAGGAAAACATAGAGTACAAACAATAAAAAGTACTTAAACGTAATAATTTCACTATTACACACAATAAGGCTTGTGCCCCTCATTTCATTCTTGCTACAAACCATTGAAGTGATACCAGCTTGCAAAGAACATTTTCACATGAAGGATTGGAACTTTCTCTGAAGAGTTATAGGTCTTTCTCCATTAAGCCAAAATCATATCTGATTTGCATTCTGGATATCCCATTGAAGATGGCAAGATTAATAGAGCTATATATGAAGTGTTGATGAGTGTTAAAATTGTCCTATTGTTTAATATTCAGTTTGAAAATGGTAAGAAGGTTGAATATTTAAATAAATTGGTTTCAGTACACCTTTCAACAAAATGAATGATCATAATGAAGTTACCAGTGATATTTTTTGACTTGCCTGCCTTACAGAGAAAATGAAATGTATTCATATACCTACTTTTACCTATCAAGAAGCAAAGCTCAAATGAAATAGTAAATTTGGCCTCTAAGGAAAGTCACATCAAATCAAATCAAATCAAATCAAATCAAATCAAATCAAGATATAGTTTTGATTCTGGGGAACAAGTTTCCAGAATTCCATTAAATTGCTTTGCAGGGAACAAAGACTTTCCTTTCCCATCTTCTCTTGGGATCAGAAACTAACTATCACATATCTGTTTATCTTTCTTGCTGCTAATAGATCATCCCTTCTCATAACACTTTCTGTTTCTGCTCACCTCTTTCATCCTTTTTTCCAAGCCTGTTTTTCTCTAAAAGCGGTACCCATTATCCTCCCTTAAATTCTTTTTTAGATAGGTCTCACTTCCCACTAATTCTTTCTTTCTAACTGTCTTCTGCGCTTTCCAGCTTTTCATTTCCTATAAAAATGATAAACACCTTAAAATACATCAAAGGGACATGTTAAATCATCAGATCCTATTTCCTTCTTTTTTTCTCATGGATGATTTCAACAATGTGGTCTCAAAGTATATGTAGGGAAAGGCTGTGTTATGAAGAAAATGACTCTTGCAGCTTTGTTTTGGATGGTGGGTTATCCACTATTGTGAAGCTGAACAACGAATGCATCATGTCATCATGGAACCGCATTACTTTTGCTTCACATTGATTTCTGCATCGCAAGGAAAATAATCTCTATTTCATTTGAGTGAATTTGTAATACTGTGAAATAAACAAATTTGACTCTAATTGCCTTCAATTTTATTTATTTTCTAAATGTATTTTGTGTCTTAAACCAAATATCTATAAACTATATATTTTTTGGGGAAATCTAAAGAAAAAACATTGTTCAAATGATTGAAAACTTTATCAAACACATCATCACGTGATCTAGATGAAGGGGCAGAGTGCACCTTAGCAAGTCTTCTGATGACACAAAACTGGGAGGAGTGGTGAATACACCAGAGAGTCATGCTGCCATCCAGAGGGACCTGGACAGGCTGCAGAAATGGGCTGACAGGAACCTTATGCAGTCCAATAAGTTCAAGGTCCTGCATGTTGGAAGGAGCAACCCCAGGTACCATCTTTAAACTTTATATACACTTCATATACTTTTTACCCATTATATCTGCTGTATCTACAATTGTTGTGCCACTTTCATAAAGTTAATATAAAATCTCTCCTTTCAGAATACACCTCTTCTGGGAACACACCTTGAAGTAGCAAACTTTGAGAAACGGACCTTGTGAAACTCATCCACAAAACAACCTTACATGTGCAAACTGTGAAAGAAGAACAAAGGGAATGTTTACTGAAGCATGAATCTTATTAAGATTCAAACTGAAAAATCTAAATGTAAGTAGAATAAAAAAAAAAAAAGAATTGAAAAGTATGAATATATTGTATGACTCTTCAGGTTATTCGAGTGCTAAAATCAGGAAACAAGTGGCAGTGTGCCTCAAAAGAGAGGAATTCTACATTCAGGAGAAAAGAAAAACCCATGAAAGAGTGAAACACTGAGAGTCCGGAGTTGAAAACTCTGTCTGTTGTAACAAACAGCTATTTGGAGGTGACTATTACTGAAAGAATGTACAGTAATACTAAAAAAGTTTGGTTTCAACAAGATCGATCATCTGTCTCTTAAATCCTGTCTCCCAGTTAGGTGTAGAAGAAGGAAGAAAAAGGGCAAATGAAGCATCAGACTGTACATTATACTGAAGGACTAGCGTATGATTCAATATTAATCTAATTTGGAAATGCTTTCAAACAAATTTTGCAGATTTTTTACTGAAAAATACAGAAAAGTTTTAAGAAATATATGGCTACGTGCCTTGTAGCCTATGGCTACATTGATCATGATGATATTTAAATTCTTCCGGAGACTAGGTTTTGTTTTGAGACTTGCTCATCTCTAGGGAGCAAGTTAGTTCCCATCCCCACTAACTTGGTTGCAAACTTAATCAGAGACTTTTAATCCTGCAAATTACTGGGTGCAGGCCTTTATTTCAAGCAAGGGGAGCTCATGATCTTAACCCTAATAGTGAAATAGCATTTATGATATTTAGGCATATTGATTATCTGTTACATTATGAAAAGAGTCCTTTTTTACAGCTTTCAATTGTAATGAGACTGAATACTGGCTTTTTAAAATTTGATAACAGGTGCATATTCATCACAGGCCTACAAAGCAGAATTGTTAACATAATAGCAATATTTCATGCACAATATAAGAAACATAAAATTATATTTATAATGAAACTTACAACTTACTCTGTCTCTCTTTACAATTAGTCTCTTTGAAGATGATGAATCAGTCTAATGTACATAGTTGTTACTTTCCAGTTGCATGTCTATGAAGCCAGAAGTAAGTTGCATTATTTTTAAATCTACAGCTACATGAGCTGAAAGTGGACAAACAATGATTAAAAATAAGTTATTTTTTATTCATTGTTGTCAGGGATAATATGTCTTTCTGTAGTTTTATGAATTACAAATACACTTCTGGCTGAAGTGCATGAAAACTTCTGAAAAAAGGGGTTTATTTTTCTTTTTTTATTTTCAAAAATATTCAAATATTCAAGATGAAGACAAAGTGTTTCCTTCAATGTAAAAAGAAAAAAAAATAGAAAAAAAAATACCTAAAGCATTTTTCTCTACTCTTTTCACTGAAATTTTGATTAATCTTTGCTTTGAATTTTCTTGAAATACTTCTGTGTGTGCAACAAATAAATATTTTTAAAATCAGTTCTTCACTCAGCTTTTGAGCCTAATTTTGCTGGAAGCAGTCATAGGTAGCCAAGCTCCTGGCTTCCTACTTCCACAGATAAGCTTCTGACTGTTGTCATAGTTACAGAGATATTTGCACGTGTGAACTTCCCCATCTCTCTGAATGAAACCTCTCAAGCAGCAGGTCTCCTCCCTTACTTTTCTCACACAGAAAGATGAATCTTTTTTAAAAAAAATTCCATGCTGACCAGTTATTTTTGGCTATACTGGTTGTATTAATTTTTTTTTTTCTCTTATCAACATGTCAGTGTTTTCCCCTTGTCAACACCACGGCAAGTCCAGCACGATTTAGTATGGTCAATATAACAAGTTTATTTTGCTGCTCCAGACTGCAGGTCTCTGGTGGAATGGTTGGTGAATAGCTCCACTCATGTAGTTTAGTTTACTTTTTCCTCCCTGCATCCAGTTCTGGGCCCCGCAGTTCAAGAGAGACAGGGAACTACTGGAGAGAGTCCAGTGTAGGGCAACAAAGATGATTAAGGGATTGGAGCATCTCCCTTATGAGGAAAGGCTGAGAGAGCTGGGTCTCTTTAGCCTGGACAAACAAAGGCTGAGGGGAGACATAATTAATGCTTGTAAGTATCTGAAGGGCGGTCTGAGGGAGTATGGAACTGGACTTTTTTTGGTGGTACCCAGTGAAAGGACGAGGGGCCAACAGGCTCAAGCTGCAACATAGGAAGTTCCACTCAAATATGAGGAAGAACTTCTTTATGGTGATGGTGACAGAGCACTAGAACAGGTCACCCAGGGAGATTGTGGAGTCCCCTTCTCTGGAGATCTTCAAGACTCCCCTGGATGCAGTCCTGAGTAATGTGCTCTAGGCAATCCTGCTTTAGGAGGGGCGTTGGACTAGATGATCTCTAGAAGGTCCCTTCCAACTCCAACAATTCTGTGACTCTTTTATAATTTTACTTTCAGTGAGAGCTATGTTACAGTTATATCAGTAGAAAAATCCCAGTTCATGAACACTTTTAGAGCAACAGAGTTCTTGATAAGTTTCTAAGTGCTGACATGTTTCTTAGGGTTTATCTTCAGTAATCTCATAGTAGCTGTAAGAGAGAGGAAGAGTAGTAGGGGTGAAATTCAGTTCCAGGCTGTAGCCAGTTATGGTTTCTATTTGCAACATATGTATTCGCTCAGCTATCTAAATATGGGGTACCCGCTATGGCCTTTGGCAGCCACTTCTCAAGTGTGTCTCCTAAAGGACTTCAGTCATAGCTGTAAGAGACATGAAAAAGACTTGGATATTCTAGTGAGCCCAAAAGGGCACTAAATATCTAAATTTAGTTAGTAAATCATGCCCAGTATATTACTCAAGAGGCAAAATATATACATGTACAAACAATGCCATTTCACATACACCTTAGCATTACTGCAGCCCCTGCGTGTTCTGTATCAAATCTTGTCCAATAATAATTCAAACTTTTGTTGTAAACACAAATATGAGAAAGGTTAAAATATTAGATCCTGTTCAGGATCTAAATCTAAATTAGATTAGTTCAGTTATACTAAATGCTGACTTTCTGTCCCTGGGGCTGGTGCCTACAATAATTGTTATTCCTAGTTCCTAGTTATACTTCTGAGTGATCTGAAGGCAGGTAGCTTATTAATATAAGTAATCGGTTTTCTTTATATTAATTTTTAATACGTCTGGTGAGAAAAAGCTTTATAAACTATCAAGGTTAAGTTGTCTCTTATCAAATGAAAGCTTAATCACTACGAACCCAAAGCTTGTATGACTAGCTTTGTCATACAGCTAGCATTCACAGGGTTTGTGATAATGAAAGCATTCATATTTTTCAGCTTAAAGATGTATTGTTTGATTTCTAACACGGACAATTCTCATCAAAATAATTTCTATTTTTCTATCCCTAAATACAAACACCATGTATAAAGCCGTACATGTAGGTAGTTATCAAGTATTTCCCTGTGAATGTTCATCCTTTCAATGCATTTCCATTGCAGGATTCAGTTACAAAAGGAGTTGTTTTGATTATGTGAATCTCACAAAGGTATCTTTATTTTGATTCATTTTACCTTAAATTTACCTTTTCTCTTCCATTTCTCTTTTCCCTGTATATGTGGTTTCTTTCAGTGATACAGTGACCTGGCGGCAGAGTGTTGTCAAGAGCATGGTTCAAAAAGTGTAAGAGAAAGACCCACTTGTGGAGTCAGTTAAAACGTTTTGTTAGCATTTTGTGCCTCTATAAAGCAAATCCAAGTTTTGAATGTGTGAAAGGTCTCTTTTGTTTCCCTTTCATAAACTGAGGAAAAACTGAGAAAAATTATTTGCCGTCACATATACCTAAACATTTCTGTTGTATTTTTCCAGCTGTCTAAAATTTCTTCACACAGTTTCGGCCTTCAAGAAATTCCCAAAGCTGGTCGCTTGCCCAGCTGTACATTACCATTACTATGTCCTTTCCTGATAGAGAGTACTCATACACTGATGGAACATAATGTTCTATAACATGACATAAAGCAGTAATAGCATGTAATATAATCCTTGTTATATTTTTAATAATGGGATAAAACTAAATTACAGCATTTGATATTGCTGACTTAATTTCAGACACTCATCTTTTACAGGAAACCTAATCTATGCCAGAAGTGGTCATTGAGGATCATCAGCAGTGCAGCTAAAATATAGAAAATAGAGTTCAATTACATCTTACCGTTAAAACTGAATTTAAGGACAGTAAGCTCATTTGTACAGAATATTTTTATTTTTCACCTTGCAAGTTTAAATATGCATGCACAGTCTTTGATAGATTCTCCCACGGCAAAAAATACTTGCATACAATTTACCCTTGAGACTCTCATCAGCCTTTAAATGAATTTTGACAACTTTCTGAATATTATAGCATTGTTTAAAAAGCAATTTTAGATATCACAGAATTAAAAATAACATCACAGGATTTTATATTTGTTTTCCTCTCTGAACACTCCTTATTTGTTATTATTTGTTTCTTTATTTTGTTACAGAAATCTATTCAGACTCCAATAATGAAAGGGATCTATTGTGCAAACAATGTAGAAATGCATACTTAGGAACAGCCACTACTTAAAAGATTTAACTATACTAAAGACCAAATAACTGTGTCAGCGGTTATTAATATTTCTTGATGTGTCTCCATATAAGACCCTGTTACTTGAGGTTTTTAAATTCTTCATTGTTTTACTTGGCCTGAAATCTTGCATGCTGAACTTTATGTTAAAAATTTATCTTTTCTCAAAATCTTCCTTACAGGTAGGTCTAGATATAACATGGAAGAGGAAAAGGAAAATTAAACATTCTGACATAAAAATAAAATAAAAAGTACAAAAATCTTTGACACTTTGAAATCTCTAAGCCTTGGAATGAAAACTTGAATTCTTCTTTGGAAGATCTACTTCCATTTCTTATTGCTGTAAATGTTGACAACAATGGCCTCCTCAGTAGCAAAAGACTGAGTGTGTTTTCAAACTTCACACTAGTTTCACTTGTTGGATTTGATTTCTATGAGCACTGTATGGCATCTTTTCCTGATGCTTTTTTTTGTTAGTAATTACAGGGTTGCATTTGAGAACAGAGTTTACTTGTAATTCAAAAGTTAATAGATTATGTAAGTATGGAAGCTTAATTTTTTTTTTCTTTATGAGGCAGAAATGAATCTAGCAAGAGAGAATGATCCATAGGAAATCATATATATTGAAAATATATCAAAAGAATTTTGAATTCTTTTTCAGGAGCTTAGAAGTTCTTAATCAGTGCTTCTCAACTTCAAAAAACATCACACAAAGATACTCAGAAATATGAAGGGGTTTTTTTTATACTCACACAGTCTGCAAAAAGTTATTACAGATCCCAAACTATGCACTAGTTTTAGATGCTTTTATTTTGATTGTGAATTCCATTAAAGAAATCAAATAGAAGATACTTATAACAAACTGTTCACATCTCACATATTCCTGAAATCTCTTTCTAATTACCATTTACCATATTGGTATCTCCTTTATTTGCAGATATACTGATATTTCTTTTCTGCTTCAGGAAATCAAATAGTTTCAGTGGATTCTAGTTTTTCACTAGTTAATCCTTACACTTCTTCCGCTGAGTTCTTTCCTTCTACTGTTTGCCCTTGATGGGATGTTGTTGGAAACCAATGGGATTCATTTCTAAAAATACAGCTAATTACAGCAAGCCAGGTTTGCAATGTCTTATTTCTCTCCTCGCTTCTCTCTTTTTTTTCCTTATTGTTTTTCTTCCTTTTTTTTTTTTTTTTTTTTTTTGCCTAGCCTTGCCTTGCCTTGCCTCCCCTTCGTCTCTCCTCTCCCTTTACAAATGAGTAAAAGGCTAAGAAAGCAACCACATAATTTAAATTTAAATTTGTTATTTCATTCTGACAATTTTCTCTCAATTCAAAAGCATCTCATACAAGGAATATGAGGTCTTACAGGTGTATTCACATTTTATCACTGCTGAATCAGAGTGAGCTATATTTTAGTCATCGCATATGGAAAAGCAAGATAGTAAGCTTCTAACAGAGAAAAGCACTCGGTTTGCTTGTTCCAGAAAAATGGAAGTAACACCAATTGAGAGATGACATAGTGGACAGAGCATAGAATCCATCATAGAAAACAGTTCTTTTTCATGATACCTATCAGCTTTCTGAAAGCCCTAGGCAAACACAATATGTTTATGTTTCTGTTTGCTTTCCAACTTGGGCAGATTGTTTAATTTCCATGTTTAGGGTAATTGCTAATAAAAAAAAAAAGCTATAAATTTATCTTCATGGGAATTTCATTATTATCACCTTAAAGTAACTAAAATAGCTGTAGTTTCTTTCAAATATCATTCCTTTACAGTAAAATACTGGTATGTTGGAATTTAAATTTTATCTTTAATTTTTCCCTTCTCTTGTTTACACCAAGAAGGTTTCTGGAGGTTTTTTGTTGTTGGTGGTTTGGGTTGGGTTTTTGTTTTGTTTTGGTTGGTTGTGGGTTTTTTGTTGTTGTTATTTCTTTTTTTTCTTGATTTCTTGATTCAAATCTTGTTGATTTGGCCAATGCCTTGGAATATACTTTCAGTGATGCTTCCATCAGTTTTTGGAGACTGGAATTTCCTGTTAGTGACTTATAGGACTTTTTTTCTGAAGTGGACAGTGTAAGAGTATGTGGACGGAGAGTTTCTGCTCCATTAAGGGTCTCTGATCAAAGGAGCCATAAACAAGAACACATAGAGACAAATGTGACCAACCCATTGTAAGTGAGGTCCTGAGAAGAACTAACCAATTTGTATGAATTGGTATGTTTATTTTCTCATTTGAGAGGATAAGGAAAAGGAGGGAAACAAACAGATACCAAACCTGACAAATTAGTGTTAACAGCAACAACAGCCAGAAACAAGAATCTTTGGTCACACTACTTGGTAGCTTCTCTACTAGCTGGATCTGCAAACAGGAGAGCAGCAGCCATACCCCTCAGCCTGGGCAGAGACCCTGGGGCACCAGGTCACCAGGCTGGGCTGAGGGTCCTGGGCTGAAGCTGCTGGGGGCAGTGGCAACTGGGTGTTCATCCAGTGGGAGGGAGGGAGGGAGGAAGGAAGGAAGGAAGGAAGGAAGGAAGGAAGGAAGGAAGGAAGGAAGGAAGGAAGGAAGGAAAGGAGGAAGGAAGGGAGGGAGGGAGGGAATGAGATTGTTTTGAAGAATTCTTGTGGCCATTTGGTGACAAATACAAATCATGCAGAAATGAGGTACCACCACCTTTTACTCTTCTAACTGGAGTGAAGTTCATATAAGTTTTCATAACGGACTTTTGAATTACTGTATTTTCAGAAATATTCAAGAGGATTCGAGATACTGTTGATTGCCTCAGGCACTATATGTTTTGCCTTCAGCTGCCCCCCACACACATCAAGCTTTTCTGCTTAAAGCTTCTGGGTTTCACTGAGAAGGCTTATGTTCAGACCCACTGTGACATGAAAAACTACATCAAATTACTTCTTTCTAAAATGTCTTTTTTGCTTGATTATGCTATATTTTATACTTACTTTTTAATTTCTGACTATGTGAGATTTGTGGTATATAAAAGGACTTAACACAGCATCTTATTATCGAAATTTATCATATACCATAGCTATCTTTCCAAAAGACTTTAGAATTTACCTATTACATTAGTAATATATCATTTACTACAGAAAAACTGTTGCCAGAAAACTCATTTTCTGTCCCTACAATCACTTATTTTGCCTGTAAAAGGAAACCGAGGAACAAGGTCTTCCCTCTAACTCTAATAAAAGATTCCATCTGTAACACTTTGAAAAAACAGAAATTCTCTATGAACAGGATAGAGCTGTGCATCTCAACTTGAACCATTTCAACTTTCATGTCCATTGACTCTCTGGCTGTCCTGCTGAGACAGTCATCAAGATTGCCAATTGTGATGGTGTTTATGCTGAGACTGTTTGTCCATGAGCAAACTAAAAATATTAACTAACATAAAGGCCAGTGATTTTGAAAATGCATTTCTCAGACTTGTGAGAAATATGTTCTGAAGCCATTTCAATGCTTTGCAGCAGATTCAGACTACGCTGGATGGGGCTTTGAGTAACCTGGTCTAGTGGAAGGCGTCCCTGCCCATGTTGATGATCTTTAAGGTCCCCTCCAACCCAAACCATTATATGATTCTATCATCAGAAGAAAGGTTTAAAATACGTCCCTAACTTTTACTTTGATTAATGCTGAATATTTTATAAGTGCATTTAATTCATTTTGAGTAGGGTTCAGAAACGTTTTCAAAATTTGTAGCACATGTAAGTGAAGATTCGAAAAAATTCCTGAAAGAGTAGGAAAGAGATTGTAGAGCATGTGAGTGGACTTTACAACCTGACACTATGATCATATTTCTATTAATCATATGTATCCATTTACAGCTACACACACACCTTCCATGCTGCTCAGACTCTAGTTTACTGATAATACTATAAGGAGTCACAAAAAGGAAACAAATGAAAGACAGCAGTAAAATCAAACCATTAATAAAGCCCACTCCACACAAAATGTCAGTCATGATACATCCTGACTTCAAAAATTTTTCATCACAAACTTTGTTCTCAACACAGTCTCTCAATAAAATTATTTTTTGCCTATGGTATGACATATATGATCCATGGCATGGGAAGGTTATGAAAGTGCATTACAGACCTATTTTTCCTGTTTGGAAAGTATATAATGAAAATCAAGATTTTTTTCTGGGAGTTTTCATGAAACACCCCTGCCTGAGCAATGCTGCCTTACCAACCTACATCTGTTGCTCATACCAGTATTAGTATAATGCCTTCCTAGTCTTGTCTTTTTTGATTCTGAACAGAAATTCTTCAATCTGAGAAAATTCTCATAAAAGGAACATTTCTCTAAAAGTTTTCCAGTCAATCAATGAATGAATCAATCCAACAATCACTAGGTAAATACTTATATTTAACATTAATAGTATCCCAAATACCTATCAGCAAAGGTCCAAAGTCACTTAGAATTTCAAAAATAGAAACCAACTATATTAGACACACAATTCTGAAGTAATATGGTATTCAGTAGACTTTTTACTCTAGTAAGGCTGATTTGTACTTTAGCTGCAACTAAGAATGGATGAAAGATGTAATTTGTTATGGAAAAGACTATGCTTGGCCATAAAAATTCCGCAAAACAAACTACCTATAGTTCTGGAAGAAGATGGAGAATGCTAATAACTACTGAAGTATTTATTAATATTGATTGGGGAAAAAATAGTTTTGTTTTCTGATTATAATATTTACTAAGGTGTTGCATATATTTACTAGCACTGTCTGTATCTCCAGATACTGTTAAAAAGGGCCATACCTAACAACATTTTTTCATACTGCTTTTTTAATTAATAATTGCTACAACCCGGGATCAGAAGCTTGTTTTGCTGGAAACAGTCAAAGAAAAAATAAAACAATATCCTGCTACAGAAGATCTTTTCCTGGGACATGTATATGTATATGTACATATACACACACTTAATCCTGATTATCAAAAATATCCTACTTGAACATAAAATTCCATGAAATTTTTATAATGCAGATGCATAAAACTGTGTGTCATCTGTTGGGTGATATTTACATTTCCCTGAAAAGTGCTTATTCTTCATTTCTCAGTAAACACCAAATATCTACATCTTTGTCACAGCTCGTGGCTTTACTGTTTTGTAAATTAACAAATAGCCTGGTGATACCACTGATTGGGTATAAAAATTAGCTCCTGCTTGTACATCAAACTTTTTTACAGAATTAGAATAGGACATGGTAATTATAAGAAATTGAAGAATTTACATTTATTGTGCAGTTCCAGAACAAGAGAAATATTCCAATAAATTTTTTTCTTCGGTGTTTTTAATATAAGTATGTACACCCACATATAAATTAGACATTTTAATTTCACTGCTGTTGTTAGTAAGTAATTTTAGTAAAGTTCTAAATTATAGATTAAAAAAAAAAAAAAAACACCAAACAAAAAAATAAATCATGTTCTTGACACCAATAGTCAAGGAGTGTTTATTATCTGGGCTATTGGATTCTCCCAGGACAAAACACCCAGCACAAAGTTGGTCACTCCGTCTTTTTTTTTTTAGTTTCTCGTGAATATCCATAAATAAACTAATATAATTAGCCGTTACTTATTTAACTGACCAAGTTAACTAATTAGATTCTGTTAAAGAACAAGCATTCAGAGAAGCATATTCATTAATTTTTTACTCATCAGTCTTGCAAACAGAGAGGATCCACTTATTCTTATCCATACAATGGTTGATCTGTAAAATGCATCTGTAATTTTACAGCAATGGTAGACATCCATCTTTCTTCAGGAAACGCTAGTTCAGATCCCTTGATAACTTGAAAGATTACAAGCATACGAATGAGTATGCAAGAAACTTGCATAATTAAATAAAAATAATTAGGTTAACAAAATGTGTAAGATTTGTCTTTACTCAGGCTATTTACTTATTGACTTTTTAAGTTTAATTTCAAAGGAAGTGGAAAATGTGATGAAAGCCAAATGTGTTCTCCTTAAATCACATTTTTATAATGTAGAACAATGCAATGATATTAATAGAAGTAGATTTTTAGACAAGCAGTCATGTAATATGTCAAAGTTAAGTTCTACACAAGATATTAAAACAACAACATCAACAAAACAGAGGGAATTAATTTACCCATCTATAATAGCTGGTTTGTCATAATACAACAATTTTGCAAATGTAATGCATTTAAATCTGCAGACTGTGGGATACAAATCACTTCAAATTAAAGTCATGGATGGGAGCATAAATCTAGAAATGGGGATCAGAGGAGCATATTAAAACCATAGTGCCTTCTGAATAGCATCTAATGGGAAGCAAACTGTACCTTTTTCTTAGCATCACACCTCCATCAACATACACATACTGTTTAATGGAGAAATTTATACAGTGAATTTTATATTAACAACTCTATAGGAACAATTTTTTGAAAGTATAGTATGTTAACACTTCAGATTTTCTAACTTACACAGCAGCACAAGACAGTGTTTCTACTCATATGGTGGTACCAAAAATGCTTTCTGGAGATCATCAAGCTGATATATTTCAAATTTTAAAAAGCTAGCTTCCAATAAATATATCTATGACTTTAGTTTCTTTACTGTTACATTTGTCAGCAAGCTGAAATGAGGCTACAATAACATATATGCCTTGCAAAAATAATAATAAAAAAGAAACAAAATGAAAAAAAAAAAAGCAAACAACCTAAATTAACCTCATGCTTAATTGATATTTAGACACCACTATTCCATAAAGAAAAGGCTTGGTTAACTTTCATTTCTGATTTTTTGCTAAGAAATAAGCAGATTTTAATGGAAATATGCAGATGCTCCTAAGACTGGACTGCCTTCTCCCAGTTTTGGAAGATCTGCAATCAGAGTATTCCACCTTTATCAGTACCCTCTTTCAATCTCTAAAGCAAACTCTACAGAAACTATCCCAGGCAAGAAGAGGAAGAAATGAAAACCTGGCAATACATATTTTTTGAGTTGTGTATTCATTTTCTAGGCCTGGGTCAGATCAAAGTCAGTAGAGCCCTTTGATTTCTTCATTATCCCTACGGATGACATTGTCAAGGGATAGCTGTAATACATTCTTCTGTGCTGCAGACTGCAGTGAAGCAGCTGAAGAGGGACTTCTGGGAAATCTACAACAAAAGATGTGAACCTATTATTCCTTCATAACAGTACAAACAGGACCAGGAATTGAATCATGTGTAACTTTGTAGTCTCAGTGTCACATTTACTTTTTGATGAAAGCCAAAAACCTGTTTCAGCCATGAACTCAAAGGCTGAGCTGCTGGAAGACCCACTTCTCTTGCATTAACATTTAATAATCTCAAAGCCAGACTTCAAATTTCTGGATTATCCAAATACAGAAAGTCTTTTCTGTAGCCCTTGTCTCTCTGCTTTCTTCTTATATCTATATACCTGCAGGGTTGGTTCAAGGTCTGTCAGTCTTCTGTGAATTTCTAATCTGTGATGCTAAATAGGTTTTGAATTTCTGTGAAGCATATCAAGATTTGAAGATATCCTACATAATAAAATGTGTAGGAAAAAGGCCATTATTAGTGATCTACTAGTTAATGAGGTTTGAGCTTTGACTGCACAATCATGAATTCTGAAGTGCTTATTGTTGTAGAGAAATAAACTAATTAATTGGGAAAAAATGTTAACACGATAGTAAAGTAACAATGAATCAAGAATTTAATCAAAATGATCTGCCAAATCCTACCTAGCAAGAAAGTCCTATTGGAGATCTAAAAATGAAAACCAAAGATCAAAAAATGATGTCTGTAATTCCCCAAGTCCTGGTGTTTGTTTTTTTTCAGTGCAGAAAATAAAAAACAAAGATATGTGAAGCATGCCTTTTCCTTCAAGCAAGATTTACTTCCCCTGATTTTAGTTTTAGTTTTAGTTTTAGATTTTAGTTTTAGTTTTTAGTTTTAGAGGTGTTTTTTTACAATAACTTCCTTTTCAATCTGATCCCCAGTATTAGTAAATGTAATTTATTGCTATCTAATCCAAATGCCATACTTAAGCCTTTTAACTTATAAAAAATTTATATTTATGGTGTGGAAATGGCTGTCAAAAGGCTTTTTTGTTTTTCTCATGATCACTTCCAAAGCTTCAAAACTTTATCAGAATTTGTAGATAGTATTCCTTCTTGCCAGGAACTTCACTGTAACTAAAAAATAAAAAAATTTTGGATATATCACGAAAAATTAAGTGTCAGAATCAGAGTTAACACAATAGGATTTTTTGCTTCAGCTCCAGCTATTCTTCTGCCACTGCCCACCTGCTCCCACTCCTTCCTAGTCCTTTCTTTTCTACTTTGTTTTAAAAAGTAAAGCTGCAGTAAGACAAAGTAAAGCTAAACTTAATAAGTTAAAATAGAGGATGTATCCAGGATTTTTTTTTCACAAAGTCCCTATAGAATTGTGTCAACCAATGTGCAGCACTTGCTCTGAAATGAAGATTAATGGTTAGGTGAGATGTTTGAGTTGCATAAGCTTTTATTAGCCATCTGTTTAAACATGAAAGCAAAATGTCCAAACTTAGAAGTTGCTTTTATTTCCACAGAAAAGAGGAAGACAGGGAAAGATAGATAGAAATTGAACACAGCAACAACAAAAATTTCTTTTTTATTTAATGAACTGCTTTGTTATAAGTCATTATTACTTTTAGAAATGCTTATTCTGAGACTTGGTTAAATTACCAGCATTCTGCAAGCATTCAATTTCCTTGTAGAGCAGTACACATGAGACTGTGTCTGATCTGGGATTATGCTCTGGTTTTTTTATGAAACTTGGCAAGATATTTCAGAAATTTTAGAGACCCAAGGCAACAACTTTGAAGTTGGATGAACTATAATTCTTGAATAAAACCAATAAAAGACCCAAGGTTTTGATACAAATCATAGATAATATATTTCAGAAAATATACCAAGGAGGGAAAGAATGCACAAATAATCCAAAATCTTCAGGGTTCTGAGAAACGCTGTTTTATTCTTTATGATAAACATAAAACATTGGATTAAGCTATAGAGCTATCCATATAAAAAAGCTTATGAAGATGTACTATATGGGATGTATTTAATTCATGACAAGGAAATGTGCTGCTCTATGCTAGGCTATGCCATGCCCATACATGCCTTAAACAAATGTTTCTTATAAAACATATTTGGTTACCTTAGGCACATAAAGTAGGTAACAATAGACTGATTAGATAACTTAAAGATAAATTATAGTATCTTTTGTGTGAGCACGAGAACTTTATTTTACATCCATGTGCTTACATAGAAAATACATTCTTTGGAAATCCATTGCCAATTAAGGGAAAGTATATGCTCTAAGAAATAATATACATTTTCTACTATTTTCAGGTATTTTTGGTGGTGGTGGTTTTGTTTGGGGTTTTTTGCTTTGTTTTTGTGCTTGGTTTGGTGAGGGGTCTTTTTTGGTTGGTTGGTTGGTTTTTGGTTTTTTTTCCTGTCCTTACCAGGCAGAAAGGTTTTATATGGAATGCTGCATTCGGAGTCCTGATTTATTCTTTGCATTCAGGTGCAGTCTATAAAATTCCAATAACTGGGTTGTAAGGTGGTAGAGACACAACTTAAACTGTCTAGAATCCATGTGGAAAAAAAAGAATCAAGTTTGTTGGTAACATGAGGGTAAAATTAGATGTGTTCACAAACATAAGCTTAGGGATGAGTCAAAAATTATGTTTCTAAGCTATTGTGATGAATGTGTTCTATACAGCCTTACTGAAAGTTAAATCTAATTTTTCAGAACTATTCCGTTTTTCTGATCACTGCTTCAGCCTTTTGTAGGCATTCATTAAGTAACATTGCCATGTTATAAAATATTATGTCAAGATCATATTTTTCTTACCAGCAGTTGACAAAGCATAGATGAATGGACATAAATACCATACCTTAGAGTAACCTCCACCTGCAGCCCTAAATGGGTGATTTGATGTGAAATGGAATATATGAACTGATCACATTTCTCTCTCTCTTCATTGGTTAGCTCCTGAATTTATAGCAAGCCACAGCCTTCTCTGAGGAGTGTGTATAGATGTGTATTGCACAAGCAATGACTTTGTCCATAGTGGCAGTATAGTTAGTTCTGATCAGGGCAGAAACCACCTTTGGGTGCTTTATCTGCTTGATGAAAAAATAAATCATTCTCCATTACTGAAAGGCTGATCTATCTGCTTTAAATTAAAAAGAAAAAAAAAACAAACAACAAAATAAAACACAAAACAACGTCATTGCATATGTAAGTCATAAATACTTGAATAAAAATAGTAAAAGTAGTAGATATTAATAAGTAGTTCTGAAAGTACTTCTATAATCGTGAACCATTTCATTTATTTAATCACTTTTTAATATCAAAACTTATGGATTGTTAGCATAGGCAATAATGAAAAATTGTCAGCTACCAAGAACATGTATGACATAGGGAAAATGGATGGGGCCCTTAAAAATCCAGTGTTAAAGATTTGTCTTAAGCAAAGGTTCATCCAATGGAATTATATCTAAATCAAAATCTAACTGCAGACTTAGCAAGATTTCATGAAGGACATTTGAACAGATTCAGTACATGTGATGTTTTTAACTTTGGGCCTGTCACAGGGACTAATCTTTAATGTACATGGCAGACAATCTTCTCTGCATTAGCCCAGATAAAGCTTCTTTTTTACAGTAGTAACACATCATCAAAATTTACAAATATTTTAACAACAGCATGTTTCCAATCATAATAAAAGTGCTTTAAACACTATAAAAATGTTTATTTTTATACAGAATGTTTTGATTTTTCATGTTATGAACATTTTATGTCTTACATTACTGTACTTGCATCATTGTTCTCACATGTTGATAACTGCAATGAAATATTTTTATTCTATAATTCTCGTAGCTCACCATGACCATGGAGCTCATTTTATTTCAGTCTTGGTCTGCCCCCATGATTTTTTCTTTGAACACTCAGCAAACACTTTGTGTTCCAAAGGTAGATATTACTAGTATTACCCAGTTTTACTTTTCTAGTGTGGGTACTCAGTCGGTATAGAGTGTTTGTGCATTGTTTAATGGAATAATGCAAAGGTGGAAAGAAAGGGTTTGATTGGAAGTTATTTGTTATGACTTTAGAACTGCAGGACTGCATTGCCTGTTTACTGACAGTGAATTTCAAACCAACTGCTACAAGTAAAAGAACACTATGCATGAGCAGAAGCCTGGAGGACCTGTCAGCCACACACAAGTTGCTTGCTCCCCAAAAAATAGTGACAAAGAAGTAATCTGAGAGTGTGAATACCCAATCAGTCTTTTACCACTGGACCTTTGCCAAGTCTTTAGCCTCTGTTGACTTGCCTTTTTCTCCTTCTAAACCTGATGCCTGATAATGCTAAGGCAACCAGTATCAGTGCATCTTTGTGTCTTGTCATCAGGAACTGTAATATACGCCTACTGACATAATCTGTAAGATTTTTTTTTTTGTGTGATATAATATTTTCTGTTCCTCTGGATTTAACTAAATCTTAGTAACTTTACCTGCTGCATCAGTTTTTCCATTTGCCTGGAGCGATAGAAGATGACATAAAATAACTGAACTTTGACTTGGTAGGTTTGACCAACTCAAAATAAATAACTTGAAATCCACTGTGTGCAACTTATACCTCATTTCATATGCCACAGTGAAATGCTTTTTTGCAGTGATCATGTCTTACAAATCACCAAGTTATCATGAGCCTGATGAGTACATAGTGAGGCAGCTTTGCCAATTTTAGTCAGAGGAGCCATTCCTATTTTGTTCTAGGACTGATGAGGAATGTGCACTACAGTTCTCATTCCATTTTCTGCTTGTAAATTCTCATATATTTCACAGCTTGTCCTGAGTGTTGAATTATAGCATTGCTACCACATAGGCTTCTTTTCTAGCATCAGTATATGTAGTATATGTGCATGTACTATCAGTGACACATACATCTCACACAGTCTTGATTCATAACAGCTTTGCATTTCTAGGATAGAATCATAGAATCAGGATCATCTGGGACGGAAGGGACCTTCAAACGTCATCTGTTCCAACCCCCCTGCAGTCACAGGGATACCTCCAACTAGACCAGGTTGCCCAGGGCCTTGTCGAGCCTCACCTTGAATATCGCCAGGGAAGGGGCCTCAACCATCTCCCTGGGCAACCTGTTCCAGTGCTCCACCAATAGATTGACCATAGATTGAGGTCATTTTGTTTGTCTAATTAAAGCCACGTGGAATCTGTGGGAAACACTGTAGTACATAACTGTATTCATCTACCCCATCAAGGAAGGCAGTCAGAATCTTATCAGAGGTGCACAAAGACAGGGGGAAAGGCAATGGACTCAAGTTGGACAAACAGAAATGCGAATTAGATATTAAGGGAAAAAAAACACCATGAATGAGGTTAAAAGAAACTGGTTGCTGAGAGGCAGTGAAATCTCCTTTGGAGATATTCAAAATGAAAAACAAACTGAGCAACCCGGTCTAAATGAGTCCTGCCTTGAACATAGAGTTGTACTTGATAGCTTCCAGATACTGGAAAAAACTTAGATGCACCAAAGAAATTCAAACTTGAATCACAGTAAATGGTAGCATGAATCCAAACTCTTTCTTCCAACATATTTTGGAGCTACAAAAAGTTTGAAATGAGACAGCTTATAGCTTGAAATCAGATATCAAATTAGATGGATTCTTCAGTTCTACTAGCATGTTTAAGAAGGGAAAAGTTAGGAATAGCTTTACCAGGATTTTAATTATCTAATGTCTTTATTGGATGTGTTTTTCTTATGTTTTTTTCTTTTTTTTTTATTTGAGAATTAGTTCTTTGGATGATGTTATACATTCTGTCCTGAGAAATTATTCTAAAAACTGTAAATCTTGCTAAAATAAGTGCAGGATGTCTGAATGTTCTTGTGCAAGTTGTGGTTTATTCTTTTTTCCTCTCTCTATTGTGTTTTGTTTAATTTTTAAAATATTTGAGAATCTATTGGACAGCTTTCTTTTCCTCTTAAAACAAGAATCACTGTTTAAATGGTACATTCGGATTATTAAAAATTTTGCTCACTGAAAGTACTACTGAACTATTTGTAAAAATCTTGTACGGACCGACCAGGATTGCCCGAGAGAACACAATGACTGTTCCTATTTTAACTCATAAAAGTGTTGCCATGCATTCTTTCTTCTCTTGATTTTTTTAAAAATTTCCATCCTTTTACAATTATCACTTGTTGAGAAAAAATGCCTTCACCCAAACCATTACCATAAGTAGTGAGTCAGTGTACTTTGCAAATAGCGTTATCCTGCAGCCATATTGTATCTTTGTTTTTTGCAATACTCATCATGGTTTCATTTCATGTATATTTCTAATTTCTGAAATCATAGTCATAATGAAGGCAAAAAAGTAAAAAATTAAAAAAATTAAACACTCAGGGATTTTTATTTTCCTGATCATAAAATGTAATAAAGGATTTTCTGAAGTAGTATAATATAGGATTTTCTGATTGTCTGAAGAATTATCTAAATTTCTTTCAGTATTTCATATAGAGTCAGACAGTACCTTCTTTCTTTCTTTTTACTACTAGTTGCTCCAAATCTAAGTCTGACCAAAGAAAGGTTATCTTCATTTAGTAAAATATTCAGACAATGTACATAGCTTTTTCTCTGCTTCAGTACAAGAAAAAAGTGATATATAATTACATTAAGTATAATGTATATTCTATATTATCATATTCATAGCAATTACTACAGACATATGTTTTAGTCCATACAAAAGATGGTGCAGAGCAGAAATGAGATGGTCCAGGTGCATGAAGTTATCATACAGACCACTGGAAGACATTTGCTGGGAATCTCTGTGAGTTGTGGGGCTCAAAATTAAGTCTTTGAGTACTCTGTGGCCGTAAGTATATAATCCATATCCCTAAAACTTAGTCAAAGTTAATCATGGCATAACAGTCTTCTGAAATTCAAACCATTGGTTTTGGTTTTAATTATTTTTACTTGATTGAAAAGTAACTAGATCTCAGTGAAGAAGAGCCGAGTGAAATATTCATTGTTTCCTGTTTTTGACTTAGCAATTGAAGTGGAACATTAAAAAAATATTGAAAATGAAATGTCTTCTTGACATTTTAGCATAAATGTTTATGGCAGCGTGGCTGTTTGAGAAAAACATGACTGTCCCACTAACTCACACTGTCACATGTTTTTAAATAGCTGCAGGATAAAGCTGTAGCTGTTCACCATGTTAAAAGATGAATTTACTCAAGGACTAAAATAATGACTACCTACTCCTTATGAAATATGTTAATATGTGTTTCTTTTTTCTCCAGAGCCTGGCTAAAGAGTGGATAATGAGTTCAAGAAAGGGAAAAAATATTCCCAGACATTTGCAAAGACTGTCTGACTTCTTAAACTAAAAGAATTTTCTGTTTTAATTCAGTCAGGGGTTATGCTTCTTTGTGCTCTTTCAATGCCATGTTATGTCTGCAGCTAGACGCAGAGGTGCCAAAATATTGTGAAAAGCTGTTCTTGTGGCATTTTCTTCTAAGACTGAGACTACTAGAAAATCTGACAAGAAAACCTCTTTTCAGATTTCTGCCCCAATTTTGCAGACTTGAGGGTCTTGTGTAGTCCTAATAATCTTCAGCTAAGCCTGTGAATATTTAGATACTCATCTCAATCAAACCCAAATTCCAAACCTTCTGAGTCCCACCCATCACCAATCTAAACCTGCAAACTTTAATTCTACCTCTGGCAATAGTTTTCAAATGAACATCCATGTGCTTGAAGGAAATGTCAGAGACCACCAGGCTGTACTAGAGAAGCACATTTCATTGATGCATTGTATATGTCACGTCATTCAGCAGTTGAAAGATTAATCATCTAGTCTTTTTCCTCTCCAAAGTTTGCTAGCAATGCTACCACACATAGCCCTACACTGTGCAGGACATTGCTTGCTTTCCTATGAACTCAGTGACTACTTTATTATTGTGCTTTTCAGACAGGAAGAAATGAAAATTAGTCTCAATATAATGGACTAGGGAAATATTTTTATCCTCTTAAACTCCAAGTATCCCGTCTGTATTTAAAAATCACAGAGAGGAAGGCATTAGCAAGTATAAAGAAACCTAATGCTTTTGCATAGTGTATATGTACCGAGGAATGAGATGAAGAGGTGGAGCAGGAAGTGTCAGAAAATAGATTTCAGTTCTTTATTACATATTCACAAAACCAGTAGAAATAGAGACATGGCAGAAAAGTAAATAAAGTAAAATCAAATAAATTATACAATAGTGTAAGAGTGTTCTTTATAAGCAGTGGACTATTAGTACAAGCTGGGGAGATTGGTGTCTATAACAGATTTTTTTCTACAAAGAAGAAAGTCACACTTGTTAAGGGTGAAATTTTAACTTAATATTCATTTAGTACACAAGACTATATATTCCTTAGAAACTGTAGCATTTATATGTTTTATGCATTTGTGTAAGTTTAAACACATTCCTAAGGAAGTATATGTTACTATCAGTCTGGACCTGAAAATACAAGACAGAGTGTGAAATGTTAAGACAGACATTAGAATAGCTTTGATCATTGTTCACAATTCAAGCTCTAGCTTGTATACTTTCTCTCTGCTTTTTCTCATCTCTGTCTTCTCAGACGTCTAAGTCAAAGTTACAAAGCTGTGCTGTGTCTAAACCACATTTTGGATTGAAACCCTGGGAGAAGGATTACAGAATCAACATTCTTGCTTCAGGTGGTGAAGATCTGTTGGCAGCAAACACAGCTCCACCTATGGTAGTTCCAATAGCGTGATTACAATGACTCTGTTGGGAAAGAAATCCTTGTCTTCCTTGAGTACTTATTATTTTTCTAGAAATACTACCCACTGGGTAAGCCGTTTCTTTGTGGCATTTATTTCATACTGTGAAGTAATAAAATAATAATGCAAGGATCCAGTTTGTGTTACAATGGCTCCACAGAACAAAAATACAGGACATCCAATGCTACTCTTACCATGACTCGTCATAAAGGAAAAAGTATGAACAGATCTATAATTAATAGATATGATTAAACAAGGCATGAATAAATGCAAGAAATAATGAAGCACACTGTGCTAAAACGATACATCTCAGTACTCTTCAGTAGTCTAAGGAAGAAAAACATTCCTTATGAAGAAAATTATTTGTTTTAAATTATTATTTTTTATTTTTCCTTCTTTTCCATTAGTTCTTTAGCACATAAATGTTATTAATTTGAAACACTATTATGTCCTAAAAAAAATATGCAGCTGAATCTATTGTAATTATTACCATCCACAGGAAATCTTTGAATATTTCATTTTGTTTTTCTGTGTGCAGAATATGATGAAGTCTATACTTGCACATCAAAAAAATATTTTCCTTTAGACAACTTGGTCTTTTAAAATTATACCTTCTTTTATGTTACTTCTCTGTCCCTTAATCCCTCACAAAATACTGTACTGAGTAGGCTCTAAAGTGCTTTTAGTAGTCAGTAGGGCAAAAGACTGGGAAGGGGGCATCCTGTACTGGTAGTACAGTTGCAGATCTTGTGATCATAGGAGCAAAACTCATTTTTCTCTGGCTGTGCATCTCTTCTTTGCTTAGACGTGAGATTCCTCATAGTAAATATCACTTTTCATTTGCTGAATTCCCATTACACTCAGCACTGGACAAACTTTTTTCTGCATTGTAAGGATTTCAAGTGTCCAGGTAGACTAAGGCATTAAAAGGACCAAGCTTTCATCAACTAGTTAGCTTTTCCAAAGTTAAATTTTCTTATTGAATTTTATTCGTGATTTTCTTAGTTACCTTTGCAGACCATATAAATATATTACAGGAACCTCCAAAAGCATTTCTGAATCATAGAATGAATAAAATAGTGCATGAGAATCCACAAAGCACTTTCCCTTGACTGGGCTCCACACCTAGCCTCCGTAACACCCACTTTAACACTTACACATGTATCTGTGCTGGTTTTCGCTTGGATAGAGTTATTTTTCTTCATAGTAGCTAGTATGGAGCTATGTGTTGGATTTGTACTGAAAACAGATGAAAACACAGGGATGTTTTACTTATTGCTCAACAGCACTTATACAGGGGCAAGGCCTTTTCTGCTTCCATGCACAGATTTTGCTTTACCTATTAAACTGTCTTAATCCTAATGCATGAGTTTTCTCACTTTCACCCTTCCAGTTCTCTTCCCCATCCCACTTTGGGGAAACCACATGAGCTGCTGGGTGGTGCATAGTTGCTGGCTGGGGTTAAACCATGGCAATATCTTAATGGGGCCTTTGGAGTAAGTATTATGCACACATATACAATGACTGAAAATATTAATAAATGACTGAATTGATGATTGATGTCCACAACAATTATATGGGAATGAAAGATTAATTTAGATATCTTGTTGCAGGGTGAATCATCAAAAGAAGCAAGTTCTCAAGTTCTCAAGTAGGACCAGTGTGGAATCAAGAACTCTCTTTAATCAAATAATCAGCTTTTACCGACATAGAATGGAGCATACTACATGATGGACAGATGCCACCATGTGGGCAAGAAATAGTTCATAACACATAATCACATCTTTATAGTAGTAAACAGAAAGACTAAAAAAAAGTGTAGAAAAGAAAAACTCATCATAGGTAAATTATGCTGTTTCTTTTCATATATATTTTCACACATTTTCCTTTAGATTTTTACTTGTTAAAGTCAACTTCTAGTATTTTAATTGCATGCAATAATCCAAAACATTATTATAAGACAGTAGCAAATACTCAGAATGTGAAAAACAGATTCTTTCCTAATTGTATGATTCTATTAAAAGTCAGTTTTTAATGTCCTTTAATCTCATTAATTCCATACTTTAATGTCTATTCAACAAATACTTGACAAATAAATCAGGACATTTTATGGTCCTCCATTATAAATACCAATACATACAAAGTAAGTATTTTCACTCTCTGCAATTTACATCTGTGGCAAAAATTTTGATTATGGAACACGATCATTTGGTGTTGGATTTTTTTTTTTTCTGGCTGTGACTGATAGTGGATTTTGTACGTTTAATCAGGCCACAGAATAAAAGAAATGGTTATAAAAAAAAAACCCAAAATCATTTTAACATTTTCAGTAGTATAAAAAAAATCATTTTATGTCATAAAAACTGATTTATTCACACCCATTAGATTATTTGCTTATTTTATTTCCTTTGTATGTGTTTCAACATGAAGCTGAAATTGCTACTAAACTGTTCTCAAATTCTTCATAACTCACTTTTCACTCACTACTCATTTAGATGTTTCTGTTCTAAATTCTTTCTAATATGTGGGTTTCCTTCTTGATGTGGTAAGAATGTGGTCTCATAACTCTTTGCACTCTCAAAAGTCTTACCACTCTGTATTTGTTATTCCTATATGTTATTTAAAGTTTATTGCTTTAATATTCTTATTTGCCTTTGTAGGTCATATAGAATTATTCTAAACATCTCCAGAAGAATTTTTTTATTATAGATTGAAGACAGTGCAGGAGAATTTACAAAGCAATATCCTTGTCATGATTTAGCTTCACCATAGTCTGCTTTTTATCAGTCACACATACTGCAGTCAGAATCATACACAGTTCTCTTGCAAATAGTCTCTATTGTGAAAATTCAGAGATAGTATAATTTGCTTCTATTTTAATTTCTCTCTTAATACATGTAAAAATTGGGAAGAAAAACCTTCTTGGACATTGGCTTCACTGAGAATCATGAAATTGTCAGAGTTGGAAGGGACCTCTAGAGATCATCTAGTCCAACTCCTCTGCTAAAGCACATCATATGGGATGAACTCACATTCATCTGGTTATCCGCTACACACAGTTTACGTCTGAGAATTGCAAGTGTTACCCTAATTCTTTGCTCCTAGGCAATTAATTTGTATTTGACTATACTAAAGTGCATAATTTATTTTCATGAAATCTACCAAAAGCTCAAAAGTGTTCAATACCAGTGATCATCCTATATTTAATTTACCCTAGTCTCTGTAACAATTGTTAGGAAAGTTTTGCATATTTCCTTCTGATAAATATTTTTTTAAAAAATCAAGTGGTATGGTGTATCTATTAAGACTTATGGTCTAAGAGTCTAATTGGACTCCTCTTTTATCATTATTAGGTGCAACTCACATATGTATGATGTTTAAATTAACAGATATTCTTTATTATCTTCCAAAGTTACTGTTGGAAAGGAAAATATTTCATCATCCTCTGATATGAATTCAGCATCCATCACATAACATATATAAAATACAAGTGACTACATAAGCTGGTGATTTCTACAACTATTTCAGGACACGTTTTGCCTAATTTATTATTTATTCAGATGGTATTGTAAGCTTTAAGAACTGCTTAGCTACAAGCTGGTAAGTTTGGAAATAGGGAAAAAAGTAAATCTCTAACAAATGTGTAATATTGACTGATTTTAATTCAGTTATAAGATAAGTTATATTCAGAGAGTTTTGAAGACTATGAATTGGAAGGAATATAAAATTGAGAGTTAAATCCATGCAGTAGACCCTAAGAAGGTCTTAAGACCCCAATTAGGTAAAAGAAATTTCTGCTTTGCAACTGCAAGTTTATAAACAATAAATGACAGAGTAGTGTACTGGAAAGAAGAAAATAAACAAAAAAACCTAAAATTAACAAACAGCATTATATAGAATCATAGAATTGTCTAGATTGGAAGGGACCTAAAAGATCATCTAGTCCAACCATCAA
>BJBW01004133.1:0-31198 GCA_004320125.1 Scolopax mira | reverse complement strand
AACAGGACTGGACCAAGTATTGACCCCTGGGGGACACCCCTGGTTACAGGTCTCCAGCTTGAACCTGCTCCATTAATCATTATCCTTTGGGTCTCATCACACAGCCAGATCTCAATCCATCTCACTGTCCCCTCACCCAGCCCACACCTCCTAGTTTCCCAATGAGGATGTTATGGGAGACAGTGTCAAAAACCTTGCTGAAGTCAAGGTAGATGACATCTGCTGCCCTCCCTTTATCCAACCAACCAGTTATAGCATCATAGAAAGCTATCAGATTGGTCAAACATGTTTAGAAGGAGGTACTAGGTCCATGCAAGAGAGGATTCAAACCCAAAATGGTTCAATAGCATTGCGTAAAGGCTGCAAACAAAGCAGCTTTTAGCACAACAGGATCTTCAGAATGATCAGAGAATACAACCTACTCCTCTGATTGATAGAATATGTTTCTTCTGTAGATTCACATCCTCAGATTAGGTCTGGGGATTTTCATCTTCTTTCACATGCAGTATCCTCAAGGTTAATGTTTAGACCTCAGCTATGTAAACATAAGTTTCTCAAGAGTGAGATAATTGAGTTGATGGGGACATTGTTACACACGTTGTGGTACTTGACTTTATTGCTATACCTGTGAAAGGAAGGTGTTCTAAGGAAAAGTATTTGACTAATAATAATGATTTGTGAATAGAATCAGCAGAATGCAAAAAGTGAAAGAAAAGTACATCTGTAAATTGGTACTTATGTGAGAAGTTGCTTATTTCAGAATGAAAAATTGTTTGCTTTACAGTCATTGTGGTTTTGTGCGTCAGAACTCACTGCATTCATTCTCCAAGGCAAAGTCACCAAGTAACAGTGATCACTAGAGGCTCCATTTTTCGTACAGCCCTATGTCCCATCATTCAAATCATTCCACAACTCTCATAGATAAGTTCCTGAGCAAGTGAGAGAATATAACTTCCGTCTCTTTCATCTGGCAGCAATGCAGAAGGCTTGGTTGATCAACGTCTGTAATGAGGGCTATAAGAGTGCACAGATATTTGGATCAAAGGGTAATCTCTCTCCTTTATGTACCTGCAGAGCCTCATATATCACTAGATTATTCTCTGTGCTTGCTGTAAATAATTCTCCCATCAGAGCCAAGCACTTTGCAACCACTGCCTCTAAATTATAAGATGATCTATTCCACCTCCACCTCTGTGCAGTTCCCTGACCTGAAGCTGATATTTTCTCTCAGTTCCAGCTGCAGATTTACGGCCATGGTATTACCTTTTCTCTCAAGGGGACAATGCATTTTTCATATCAAACAGATTAGTTTTTAATGCAACATTTTATCATCACCTAGTATTATTATAATTTGGGAAGTGTAGTGCCCAGCTGAAAATATGATCTTATCTCTGTTTGTTCACTGAATAGCTTAGAGCTGTAGCTTGGGTGGGAGCAGGTACAGTTTCCTCTGAAAGGGTTTCAAACAGAACCATAGGTCCATGTGCTGTGTGTACTCAGTTGGGTGGCCTCTGACTGGCACATAAGATGGAGAATGGAGGCTCGACCTCAAAAATCTTTCTTTACAGCTGTGTCTATGAAGGTTCCTGGATGTTCTGATACAGAATCTATAGACATTCAAGCTAGAAATGCCTCAGCAGCTCATTGCCTGAAGAAATGTTCAGGGTTGTGCATTAACCTCTGACCCTGACTTGGAGACCCCTGTGGAGCTGTATAGACTGTAGGATCTGAAATTAGTACTGTGTTAGAGTTTTGCATCATTGTGATGTTACCCTATGAAGGAAAATAATGTCTAGAAATATGGATATGGCAAAGGATTCTGGGAAAGGGGAATTACTGAAGGTCTGTGAGGTGGTGTCAGAAAAATCTAAAAATCAATTTTAACCTACCCAAGTAGCATCATTTCAGTCATTTAGAAAAAGGATGAAATGCATTAGGAAAAAATGAGCACAAAACAGCTATTCTGTCTGGCCAGTGTCATGTGGCCAGAAATAATCTTATCTGTCCGCAAACAACATATTACAGGGCTATTCGGCTATAGTTCCTGTTCAAGGCTCAGCATGCATTGGGGATGAACGAGATACTTTTCACAGCAAAGCTTTCACTTAGCTCATTCCATAGGAGCAGATAACCAAGAGAAAAAGAGTTCTGATTATCATGTGCCTGGGAGAAACGTGGCTTTTTTGAAAGTAGCAGGATATTAAAAGTCTTCAAGAGCAACAGCACATGCACAGTATCCTATTCAAGGTTAACAAGCCCTTCTGATGATATATATACATTTGAAAAGAACTGAACTGTGAATAATACAACATGAACTGCTTGTTTGCCAAACATGATTTAAAAAAAAATAAAAGAATAGCAAGATACCAATGGTATCTTTTTTCAGTTGCAAAGCTCAAAAAAAATATATGCAAAAATTGAAATTCTTTAAGAGCTATTTTCCCCTGTTTCTCTTATGTGTAACAGCTCATTCTTTTACATGTCCTGTTGCTTAAAACAGAGATACCAGAAAGGGGTTTCCTACTGCATATAGTCATTCTCTTTTCATCAGATATTCCTGCTTCCCTTTACCTCCCTATCTCTCTCTGGAGGCAAGATTCCATCTAACATTTCATTTAGTATGCACCATTTCCCCTTATTATATCCTTTTCCCACAGCGTATTACTTCTTTCTCTTGAGTTTTTTCTCTCTCTCTCCAGCAACCTGTTGTTATTCTGTTATCACTGCCTGTCACACCTTTCAGTTTGACACCCAGTGTATCAGAGTGGCCTGGCTTTTCTATAGGAGAGGGATATGAATTGGTCTGTGTATCATTTGACCTGTGGTATTCCCATCTCTGAAAGTCTGTAAAATTATGTGAACTTTCCTGCATCTATAAATCATGCACTGATAGCCAGAGAAAACACCTGAACACAGGCTGTCCCTGGTACAGAAATCTTCAAGTCCTGCTGATGCTGTACTGGGGACGCTGACAGCTGAGCAGTGTGTGTGTTCTTGTCTAGGTGCTGAGCAGTGTCAGGAGCAGCTCATCTGTGTATTGGTCGGCTGTCATGGAGACAATGTGAATGGTAAGCACACACAGCACTTTATTTAACACCTTGGAGATGACAGTTTTAATAATGTGCCTTTTCAGAGTGAGTGTTGGAGGTGAGAATGAACACAGCAGTACCAGGTCCTGTAGCTGTCTTTCCTTTGCTTATATTCTCTTCTTTTAGCACTACTTAACACATGTGGTGTCACTTACACTGCACAGTCCACCTCTGCCATGCCCTGGGCATCATGCTAGTTTTCAATTGGGTATATTATGATAGTCACCTGCTGTGGTGAACTACATCTAAATACACCTTTCTGTCTCAGATTTTGCCACACAGTTTCAGTATCATCAGCCTCTTGTTATAAGCACTGCAGTAATGAGACACATGAAGGGCAGAGTAGAGCAATCAAAGGGTAATGAAAAGAGTGAAATACAGTGTGTACACTTTGTAAAATGAGTAAGGCAGTTGCTGTTATGATAGAAGGAATATACTGACAGGCAAAATGGAGATGAACCTCTTAATGCTTCAACTCTAGTGGAGCTGAATGGCTATGATTGCTAGTGTTCTGATAACTTTACCTCTTACTGAGAGTAGATGCACTTAGCATTCCTGCTTGTGTCTATTCACAAGTGTCAGCGTGTGTGGAGGGGGACGTTTCTGAAAAATGCATCCCCAGAAAAGGTGCAGAGTCTTTTACACCATAATCTGGAAACCAGAATACAGCAGGGACATATTTACCACAAAGATACCAAGACAAAAATATTTGTGATAGAATTTCAAAACAGGAATAAATTCAGGAGAAACAAAGAACTGAAAAGTCTCTAAATTGAAACTAATGAAACATTACATGAGTTGCAAGGAAAAATAGAATTTGCTCAGTGAGCAGAAGTTTAGCTGAGGTGAAACTAAAGACGCTCTTCTTATGTAATTGGTTAAAGATGTGTAAGAAATTAACATAAGAGCTTACTCAGCAATGTGCTACTTAGGATGGATGAAAAAAGGATAGACAAAAATCGATGGAGAGAAACATAATGCCTACATAGGACATCTCATTAGGTGTTTTAAATCACACTCCTGGAGGTTGCTGCTTCATTCCATGGATGGAACAGCATTTAACTGTGGTCCACAGAATCCTAAATTGAATGTCTGGAGCAGACAAATAATGTAAGCACAAACACCAGCCATACAGAATAAACAACTTGGTTGGTAAACCATTTGAAGTTCAGTATGGGAAATCAATCTAACAGACCACTGTAGAGTGGCATAAAATTTATGACAGACTCAGAAATGCCCAGCAAGTATTCAACTAACCAAGAAAACTCACACTACCCAAGATCTAATTCTGAATCACCTCCAAGCCAAAATTCAAGACTTTTGACTAGAAACCAGTAGAGTTGATGAAAAGGAGAAAATGGGAACAAAAGAAAATGGTCGGCTATGAAAGTTGAGAAAAGGAGAATTAAATTCCAAGTTGCTGTTCTCTGAATACCTGCTACCAAGCAGGCATAAACATCTCAAACAAAAAAATCGAGAGTATACAACTCAAAGCTTCTATAGAAAGTGTAAAGCTACAGTTCTGGAGATTAGTCTGGTGTAACCAACTTCCTGACTGTCTGAGGGACCTCTTTAGTTTTTCTGAAGCATTGACAGTGAAAAGACAGAGATCTTTGGCTGGAGCGCAAGACTGTGCCTAGTGCTCCTATAGTGTTTTGAAAATGTGCTATGTTCTTAGAATTTAGTTCTCAAAACAGGGTAAGGGATGTAAATATTGCTGAGCTCAGGTTGACCTGGTTCTCACTGGAGATATTCCATGGTCAGTGGTGATAAAAGAATACCATCCTGGCAGGAGCTGTGTGCTGCCATTGGTCACAGAAATAGCAGAATCAGGCCATCACACCACTAGATGAAGAACTGATATGAACAGGAGGGAAACAAATTTAGTTCAATATTCCTACATGTATAAATGATGCTGAATTTTGCTGATTAAGGTGGTGATGTCATGTTTATTTTATTTGCTTGCTTTTATTTGATATACTGGTGATTTTGTGGCATAACCTATGTCTGTTAAGCTTTGAGCTACAAGAGTACTCTAAGCATGCATGTAATGCTAGATACAGACTTCATATCTTACTGAGAAATTACATTCTATTCAAAGCAATGTGTTTGTTTCTGAATTTGGGATATTTATTCCTGCATCCTTAGCTTTTCCATGCCTGTCAGGAATAAGCCCATGAGGCTTTCTCTCTTACAAAGGGCTAAGAGCCACCAAGGCCTATAATTTCAAAGGGATACTTTATAGTTTTCATCTCATTTCCAAGTGCCTGGTTTTTGCCGTTGGGAAGCTGATCGTCAGAGAGGTTGAACCAGCACAGAGCTGTTCTGGGGAGAGCTCAGAATCAGCCATAACAATCCAGAGCCACGGAGAAGAGCAGGAAGGCACAAGTGAGCCTCCTGCAGCATTTTTCCAGCTGCTCTGCTGATGTTGCTGGCTCGGAGCCCTCCCTGCTGAGTACTAGGGGTGTCTGCGCCGAAGGGCTCTCCATGTAATTGAGGACGATTGCACGGGTGGTTTTGTAAGAGCCTCTCCATGAGGCTGCAATTGGTAATTTAAACACGAAAGCCAATCAGCCAATCCCTGTTGTCATTGCACATTGTGTATCCTGCGACTTTTTCATGGCAACATAAAGGAAACAGTTCAACATCTGCTGAACAAGTACTTATTCGGCATGGCTTGTGCTATTACTATTTTCCAGTGGATGATGCTACCTGATTCAAAACGTCTGAAATGTTTAAATGATATAGAAACTCCAAGAGCAAAATAATAGACAAGGCAGGCTCTCTATTGAACTAGTGAACATAATATTTTAATATTTTTAAATATTAATAAAGCGTTGAAAGTGGAAGGATGAGAGGACAAAGAAAACATTAAATCTGGATAAAACTCACCCTGGAACAGTCAAAAAGCCATACCCATGAGCCATACGAGTGATCAAAACCAGCAACAGGCTAGCTGTCTCTTGGTGTGAGAGTCTTATATCTTGTCACTGGAAAAGAAAAGAGATTGTCTTTGCCTTTCACCACATTCAAAATACATCCACATGTGGTGGTCTAGCAGGTGGAGGACACAGATGTATGGAAGGTCTGTTTTAATTTCTCCTTTCTTTTCAGCACAGAATCAGGAAAAATCTGAAAGTATGTCTTTCTTCATCTAGCTAATGCAATGAAATTTTATATCATACAAGTCTGTCCTGAAGACATGATTTGAGCTTAGACATGCTTACAACCAAACTGATTTTTGGTGGCTGGTTCATATATTTTAGCAAATATCAAGTAGAATCCCTTCAGAGAGTAGTCCAATATGTCTTTGATATTTCTGATTGCAGGACTTTCTGTTGTTAATTATTATGCAAATTCACACTTCAGCACTCTGTAGCCTGCCACTGAATTTTAATGGGGTCCATCTAACACTTTATGATAAAGTACTAAACAATGAAGGTATACAAGTACAGAGGAAGACTTTTCATGTGTTTTTGCAGGTGCCTGGATTTTGCTTAGCCTGTATCCTAGTGTTTCTGTATATTGGGAATTGTGCATAAGTGATGTGGTTGGTCTTACTGCTCCTTGTCCCTTTGAGGGGAGAGAGAGCAGGAGATACATATGCTTATTAAAGCATATAAAGCACACAAATCAGAGTCTATCGGGGCCCTTCAGAAGCATGAAGATCTTTCATCAGAGCTTTGCTGAAAGCTGTGTGGCCAGGGGGGTTCTTTCACTGCCACATATTACATCCTTCAATAGATATAGCCATGCCATTGCAATTTGTCTAACGTGTATTTGTGTGTGTCCTGTATCAGTGTAGGCTTGACTTTTAAATCTGTTGCCACTAAGTGCTTGTCTGGACCAGAACACAGTTCCACACACATGCTGGGTGAGAAAATAAGTAATAAGTAGTTTAGGAGGTAACACCGGTCCTCCAGGCTAGCTTTCACTAGACTGACTTCCTCCCAGTCTTCATGAGCCTCCTCAATTTTTATGAAGTTATTGAAGGCCTCCATGTTTTAGCTCCTTCCCCATTTTCTTTACTTTGCTCTTTATGATTTTCTCATCTTGTTTCACTATTCTTCTGACATCCTCTTTCACTCTGAAGTGCCTACAGATTCCTGGTACCTCTTTGCCTCACTGTGCTTTGAAATGAGCAATTATTTCCTCCTAAGACTGTGGGGGAAAAAAGCATGTTTAGCTTTAAGACCAATTTGTGAGGATGTGGGTTGAGAAGCCAAATATATTACAGATTTGGACAAGGCTGGAAAATTGCTTAGTGCTTTCCTTATATATTTGAACAATTGAGTATGTATTAGGGGTTTAGAGACAAATTACATATTTTATCTGCCTCTCCTTGCTCTATAAAATGCCACATTTTAAAGTGTTTGATAAAACTCAAACTATGAAGTTGGAAACTGGAGGATTCATGTCATTTGCTTAAGTGGCCTTAAAGTTAGATGTTGTATCTCTGTGGCTGTCTTCAGTCACCTGCTTTTCTGTGAATGTCACATCCTTACAGATCCTGACAGATTTGCAGAGAAATGAAATGAAATGAAATGAGCTGCCCCTGCAACTTGTTGTTGATGTGAGCAAAGTTAGAGCCAAAAATACTTGTTAGGAGTATTTCCTATCCTCTGAAATATGAGTTATTATTTTCTTCCCTAGTTTACTGACCCTAATCCAATTTGATATCTGTTTCTGTGCATCACATTGTTTACACTACTTGCTGGCAGGTAATGGGATTATTTAGATAAAACAAGCAACTGCATTTTCCTGCCAGTATGGCCATGTACATATGACAGGTACTAGACGCCTGATTTTCTTTGGTTAAGTTGAAAGGAAAACCTGTACAAATAGTTTCTCTCAACAAGAAAAAATGCAAAGCAAAAACAGTCTATTACAATATTTTAGAAACATACAGAAAAAGTACTCGGAATGTTGTAGGTTTGTCAATTATTGCCGAAGGTAACTTGCTTTGCTTTTGCTGACACCTGAGGACCCAGACAGATGAAAATCCTGGTTAGCTTTCATTTGCTCCTGTGTGTTTTCACAGACCAAACAGCTGAAAGGTTGAGCCTGGGATGGACTAAGGAGATACCTAGGAATTTAAAAAGAGAGAGATCCAGTGGGCAATTTAAGAGGCATCATTTGAGAAATCAACGACTCAGAAGATATTGTTGCCTTTGTTGCCTTTATTTGGTAGTAACTTTGTTTCGTGCATTTTTTATAAGATGGGAAAAGGGAGGCAATAAATTAGATAAGGAGTATTATGGGAGATATACTAAAAGTTCTCTGAGATGAAAGAGGGAGGCAATCATATAGGGCTGGTTTGCTTTCCATAAGGTGCTTGCTGCTTAAGCACTTGCTTAAGCACTTTCCATAAGCACTTGCTTAAGAGAACATGGCTCTGAACAGTCTGTGATGGGTGAAACAAGGAGGGAGGGTTTGAAGATTCATTCTGCAGGGTTTTTTTTAATGTTCATTTTTTTAATACTGAAAAAGCAATTTCCAGGAAAGGAAGCAAAATTATTCCATTAAAGATAGACAAAGTAGGAGGGAAAGAAACGTGATGCCAAAGGAACAAGCCTTTGATGTATCTTCTGTAGCTGAATTGCTGTAAGGCAAAGCTCAGGCAGTGTGTCAACAAGACCTGAAGGCACTGTGACAGCACTAGTGGCAATGATACAGGAGAAGCAGACATGACTGTTCAGAGAGTTTTTGTCTAATTTTGATATCATTCACATCAGGAAATGGCTCTACAGAAGTCAGAGGAATTACACAGCTTAAAATTGGTGTCAGGAAAGTCAGGTTTAGGACTTTTGTCTCCTGGTTGAAAAGAAATGTTCTGACTCAAAACTAAATCCCTGGAAGTGAATGGAATAGTACTGTGGGTGCCACAGAGGTATTGGCACATGGCTATACAATATCCTTTTTCCTATTGATGTCATGGTGACCTAAATGCTGAAATGAATCTATTATGCAAAGTATTGATAATTAATCAGGTTATGCAAGTTTTACTGATATTAGTATATGTGGTGAACTGCAGCTGGGACAGGGAAGTGATGCTATCAGTGGAGCTGCTGTTCCTCAGAGTGCCCGCTCTGCCATTCTTGGGGCTGCAGGGGTAGCCTGCTGGAGCACTGGGATATGAATGCCAGTGAAAGGAAATTATCCCAGACAGATCTGTAGGTTACAGGACAACAGTCTGTCTGGGAATTAGGGACATTCATATTCTCTAATGCCATCATTATTACAGTGCTATCCTAGCTAATTTTGCTAGAGAAACTAGTAGCAATTCTTATACTTAGGCTGCCTGCCACTTCATATTATAGTGGGCTCTTGTAACCTTTATCTGAATGTTTTCAACACTTCAGCTGCTCTCAAAAGACCTTTGAAATTCAGTAGGGTGGAAGCCTTCAGGGTAATAAATGTTCACAACTAGAATCAGCTGGGAACATTCTGTAAAAGTTTTAGTGTTTTTTTTTGTTTGTTTGAAAAATGCTGATTCCCTTGAACTGAATATTTCCTGATCCCAAACTTTGGACAGATCCAGAATATTAAGTTTGTTCAAAATGAGAAATAAAGACAGACATACACAAAATGGCCAATAGCCACAATGGAAATGAGACAGAAAACCACCTAGCTGAGAACAACCAGGCATCAGGTATTTAAAATGCTTAGAACTTGTCATATGGGAGGCTCAGATTTTAATTACTGCTCTAAATTAATAGCTTGAAACCTGTACTTTTATTGTGCTAGATTAGTGCCATAATGTCTGAGCTCTGGGGCTTGTAGTTATTCTTTCTCTCCTTCAGCACAAATAAGAATTCTCTCTTTGATGTGCATTAAGTTGTTCAAAGCTTGGAAACTGCTGGGCTGTTGCAGTTCACTTTGCAGGTACAAAACCACAGATGGGTATGAGAGAAAAGGTCACGCCTCACTGAGACCTGCAGAAAAGGTTGGTCTCACTAATAAATATGCTGAATTATGTAGAAGTGAACTATGTCATCTTGACAGAACCAAGATAAAACCAGTGTGACTCTAAAGTTGGAGCTAGTGCAGGACTAGAAGGAGCACAATTTGTAATGCATGTGGCATATTCTCCCCTAGACTTGATGGTCTCTTTTTGGCATAAAAAGCATAGTTCCTTCTATGGTAAGATGTTTTCTAAATATCCTCATCTGAAAGATGAAGGTATTCTGTAACTCAGTCACCAGCAGGGGAAAGTCTTTCAGTTGGGAAAAGGTGTTACTTCTTAACTCCAGATTATATGGCTTTTAAGGTGACTGAGTGTATTCATTATTGATTGTGAAGTGTCCTCCCCCCAGAAGTACTTGGCTAGTTACACCTTAGTAGTGTTTCTCTGATAATAAATGGAATGGACATTACTCCAATTGTTCTTTTGCAGCAGGTGAAATCGTTAATCACCTGCAGTACTCCCACACTGCAGCATGCCTGGGGATAATAAACACCCATTAGAAAACAGCAGTAGCAGACCATTCTTTTCTGAGCTGTATGGTGCTATGTAATGAAAATGTTAGTCAATAGAGGCTATTTTACCCCATTGAATGTCTTTCTTATTTGAGAAGTAAATTTAATGGTCATGGAAAGTGTGCAGATGATGCCTCTATGAACTCATATGCTCTATTATTCTACTGTAGTGATGTACCAAGGATTTTAATTACTTCTGAATGGGTGGATCAGCTTCATAAGTAAATTCTTGGTGCAGCTGCCACATCTCGTCTGCCCTGAGAAAACGACAAAGGAACATACTACGAGGAGAGTGGACTCTTGTCTCTTGTAACACACTGCAATCTTTCAAATTACTCAAAAGCAGAAAGGAAGCAGAAAGGAAATTAGGTTTGATTTTTATTTCTAAGATTTAATTTAACTTGGGAGTCATGGGTTCAAGTCAGTACTTCAGAGTGATATTGATGCTTCCAAGTAATTTTTCCATGTAGCTCTTCAATTCCTCCTCTGTAAAGTGGAAGAAATGGCATTTCCTTACTTTACAAAGACTGAAAAAGTAACCACATTGGTGAAACACTGCAGCAATTTGAGACTGAAGACAAGTATATTTCTTCCATTATGAAAACTATTTCCCCCCAATTTATTCCACTTAATCCCACTCTTTCTTTTTGCTTTTATTATTTTCAGTACAGTTTGCACAAAATTACATGTAAGATCCCCTAAAATCCTTTCCCAAACAGATTCTGCTTCCTCTAAAACATAATCAGGGAAACAGCAAACTAAATGGGGAAAACCTAGGCAAAGTGTGACTAGAAACAACTGTGAAACAACCATTATTTACCGTATAGTGCTGATGATTTCAGGGTAAGTGGAATGAACAGATGATCACAACAATTAACAAATTGTCAATTATCTGTATGCACGTTTCTCGTATATACACATGTATTTAGTTCATTTCATATACGAAGAAAAATCCTTAAAACACACTTTAATACATTTTGCTTCACACTAGGACACCCTGGAGGCAGGGCCAGTTAACGCTGGTAACACCTTAATTGCAACAACAGCTTAGTTTCTTGACTTTGTTCCTTTCTTCTACCTGTATCCTTCAACTATTGCTTGGGGCTTGTTTTTGCAACCAGAAAGCTACAAGCAAAAGTCTTTATGTATTAACACTTTTTGTACTGACTGCTAAGACATTTTCTCATTATCCTTTCAGTAAAGGTCTTTTAAATGAGTCACTGCAGACACATTTTAATATTTCAAACAATTTCCTCTCCTTCTTTGTTTCTTTTAGACGGTAGAGTTTTCTCTCTTTTCAGAAAATAATAATAATACTGCTTTGATGACCTATCAAGTTGCCTTTAAAGGCCAGAGCTTTGTTGAAAGTTGGTGAATTCTTTGTGCAGTAGGATAAGTGTAGTGAAAAGAATTTCCACTGGAGAAAAAAAAAATTAAAAAAAAGAAGATATAAAGACAAAGTACTAAAATATAGAAATTAAATTATTAAATTTTCATGTTGTAATCATAGGATAATAATAGCTAATTTCCTAAGTAAGCTTATCTAACAGAAAATGAATCTGTATGCCAGATAGGGCATGGGGTGGAAAACGTAGATGCTTGCAATTCCAGCATTTGCCACTTACTTAAGCTTGGAGTCACTGGGAATTCCCAGGCACCTCTCTTTAACGTTTGCCTATGGCTCCAGTTCAGGGGATGCCAAATACCAGGGCTGTGACTGTAATGCCCTTCATTGCTCCCAAAGCAGATGAGGCTGCCAGAATGCTGTCAGCCTGGTGGAAGTCAGCTATAGGTGTCTGGTGCAGAGACAGAACTGAAGACCTAACGTAGAAAGATTTATGTGAGTTAGGCAGGTGTCCTCAGCACTCAGTAGCCTTTCCAGGAAGGTACTGCAGTTGACTGATTGATAGAGTACACTAAGGACAGGAGACAGTGAAACCCTCTTGTGAATCAAACAAGGTTTAACGTCTCTGGTACATTGGCACTGTGAAATCAAAGTAGAAGCCTTTTTATTTTAGGCCAGGGAATTGTCTTGGAAACCTGCAAAGTGCTTACTTTTTTCTCAAATATATAAGAACATGGATTTGCTCATGAAACCACCTGTGTCTATAATTTTGTTAAGTTCTGAAGCCTTAAAACCATAAATTAAAAGTTTGTTTATAGAAATTTCTTTTATCTTTGCAAATTGTTCACCTCTTTGTAGATTCATTGGCACAAATCAAGTGAACTATATATTTATAATTACAGGCAAATTTGAGAAAATCATATTAATGATACATTTATTAGGAAATTGTAAAGGTCTAAGACTAAATTACATTTTTTGATGCTCTTTGAAAATTGATTAGGAAAATACAGGGTTCTAAGATTTACTTTCTCTTTCATCTAATAACATTTATCACACTTGCTCATAAAATAGAAAACATAAATTGTACACTATCAAGAGTGCATTGCAGACAGAACTAATAACTTCTAAAAACTTAAATTTTAATTTAGATATATTTTAGATAAAAATTATTATACTCTTCCACCAAAATTATATGATCCAGTTTCCCCACTTCTATTTTCTCTTGGCTTTTCTTTTTCAGCCAGGAACAAAATGAAATGGAGATTAAACATATAGTAGAAATTAATCTTTTGCTCCCATCTCCTAGTTCGCTTAGCTACAGAGCAGAATATTAGCAAATTTCTTTCTGTGACTAGATTTATCAAGCCAGATTGTATTGGTTGGAACCTTTATTTTTCGCAGGTTTTATTTTCTTTTAAAGAAATTCTGTGTCTAGATGAAAAACCTCCAGTAAGGCAATGCATCTGAATTGTCTTAGGAGCTAAAATGCAGACTACAAGCAGATTTCAGCAGATACAAATCTTTCTTGGCTCCAGAGATGTGATAGGTTAAATTATTTCAACCAGTTACCAGGCAAAGAATATTTGGGATGGGGAAAAGAAAGATGAATTGTTGTAAACATACAATTTTGTATGTATAAACTATTTGTCTAGAAAGACTGTCCATCTTCACCCATGAGTTTAAAAGAAAGAAGATTACTCTGTTAAATAATCAATAAAGTTTGCTTAACATGCAAAGGTGTATAGATGATATGTTGTCAAGATCAGCAGTATCACTTTTTAACCCCCTGTGTGATACTAAGCATCTTTAAGAAGATGCTGGCAGCTCCCAGCTCTGGGTGGCTTCAACAGCAGGACTTGTTTCTCATGAGGTACAAGGAGACCCTGATGTGATTACAAGGGGACCCAGGTCTGCATGCATGAAATTGGCACATTTTTCAAGTCAAAACCCATTCTCTTATCCTTTTGGTGCCTAGCAGGAGGAAACAGACACCATTTGCTAGCGAAGGAGACTGATCTCTGGAGGAGAGCATTTTTTTCAGGGCCCTGAGCACAACAACAAGCCTTGAAGATTGCCTGGAGCAGCCTCACCTGGGGCCACCACCCACACACATTCTGCTCTTCTCGTTCTTCAGGAGCTACATTTAGGCTGGGGCCATGGTTCCAGCTACTTTCATGAGCTGTCTAGTAGGTTTCTTTTGCTGTCCTGGCTTGCTAGATGGGGTTCCAAAATTTACCTCGGACTTGGTTCATACCTTACCTTGTCTGATGATTACTGTAAGGCTACCAGAACATGTTTCTATCAGCAGCCTAGCCTTGCCACTGTGGTGATACTGCATCCTGGTAAGTAAGATTGCTGCTCCTGCCATGCTGTGGTCAACCTCAGCTCTTGGTCTGTCTCCACTGGTGGAGCAACCTTGCTTCTGCTGTTCACTGACGTGTTGATCAGCTGTTTCTAAATGGCATTTACAGTGGGAAAAAAATAACCTCTTGCATCCCTTCCTGAGCATAAAGTGTTGTCTTCTGTGTACTGCAAAGCACATACCAGGTGCAAGGGGGTCTGTCTCACCTCTAAGACTGTCCTGGTTGAGTCTATTTACTGTGAAGCAGTTACATTTAGTGAGCTATTGACGACTGGAGAAAAATCCAAATGTATCCAAATCTGGCATCAATTACAAGAAAACCCATGGTTGTTTCTTTCCTTCTTGGAAGATGATAGGAACAGTAGAGGAAATGATTATTGATAACAGATGTTTGCAAAGACTGCATGATAGGAGATGTTTGCTTTGTCAGGTCTGGGCTTAGCAAGTGTTGCTATTCATAAAATTGCTGACTTTTAGTAAGACCCAGAATTGTTAGTGATTGATCTTTAGATTGATTTTGTTATGGGACTTCCGTCTATAAAGAACACTGTGGTTCCACATTTTGTCTTTTTGACAAGGAGGATCATTTGTGAGGATAGCTCATGAATGGCCAAGATAGCTTGTGAAGCCAAGACAGCTTGATCCTCAGAGTGTTTTGAGCTTAGGGCACACCAAAAACTGACAGTATGTAAACTTTCCTATGCAGTTCTTTGAGTCTTTTCAAATGTCTGACTTAATCTTTCTTCTCCATCATTAAACCTCTCTCTCAGAAACTCTCCCATGCTATAGAGGGGTGTACAATTGAAGATGAATTAGCTCTAGAAGAAAAGACATGGATTATCTGGATTTAACTTGTGGATTTTAAAATAATCTTTGCTCTATGTGTGGGATTCTGAACGGGCTGAAATTACAGTATTAGTATGTCAGTAAACAGATCTTTTTAATTTTTCTCTGTTGATGTTCAGTCCCTTTGTGTGTATTACAAAGGATTAACAATATTTTCACTGTTCTTCCCTCCTCATCCTCTCACCCTTGTCGTGTGTGTCCCCCCCATCTGCTGAGATAAGTAGATTTCTATTTTGTTACATAGAGTAAAAGTTGGTCTGTCTAAAGAGTTCTGTGACAATAATTTGTATTCATTGCCTCTGGAACTGTAAATTAGAAAAGTAAATGATTTCTATAGCCTTTTTAGCGCAGTGTTTGTGATATTGAAAGATGGCTTTACAGCTTCTTCTAGATTCCATTTGTAAAATGTAATTGTTATGAACAGCCTAAAATGTTGCCTTTTTTAGACAGGAACCTATTTCCAAACAGTGCTCTTGGTATTTAGTGGAAAGGTAATTGAAAACTCTTAGTCTTTAAGTTTACTAGTGTTTTGTTTAGTGATTATATACTGTTTCTTTTTAAGATGTCAGGTTTAATTACATAGTTTTTAAGATTATGAGATTACCTCCAGTTCAAAATCCACTTTATTCTAGTCTTATAAATTTCTTTTGTCAATACTTTTTTCCTCTCCTGATACTACAGTTTTATTAGGAATTGCAAGAGACAAAATGAGTACTGCAGAATAGAGTCAACCAGTATCACTAGTAGTATTCCACTGTAGGTACAGAGCAGCATGTTGTCCTTGAAATGAGATCATTTTGAGAGGTATGTTGAATCCATCAAAAGGAACAACAATACATGTGTTTAAGGACAATGATTTCTACAGGTGTGTGATGACTTGAGAGTGCAGTAGGAAATCGTACATGTAACTGTTTTCCAAAATAAGTCCCTCAAAATTGTGTAGAAAAGATTTTGGTTTCTGAAAAACATTAATATGTATAGAAAGTCACCACTGATCTAGTTACACTGATATGCATTGTCCTGAGTATAGGACCAACTGATAATACATTTTTCTGGTCTTTTATTAATTTATTGTTATACTGTAGCAAATTTTCTGGAAAATGTTCCACTTCACTGACTTTCTCCCTCTTACAATGGCACGGTTCTGCCTGTTATAAAGAGAAAAGAACAATTTTTTTTTTTCCTTGTATGTACACTTTTGTACTCAGGGTGCCAAGAGAGTCACCATTCCCATTTGTCTGATCTCTTATAACTGTACAATTGCTAAATTCTTTCACAATTGCTTAAGTATTAATAATTAATAAGTTCCTTCAGCAAGTTTCATATTATTTCATTGAATTTTGAAATGGTTAGTTGAAATCCAGCTTTGTGAAATCTTACAAGTCTATATATTTTATCAACATAAACTTACCTGTAGTAAATTAGGGGAGAGTTTAATACAAATAATTGTGTTATATCTATCCAAGTTAATTTCCCAGAGGATATATCAAGAAGGGTAGATCACACCAACATTAATTACAAAGTCTTCTATAACTTATTTAGCAAAGCCTCTGCTTATTTGCAAATACCAACTGGGGTACTATCAATAATAGGACAACTTGAAGTCATTGAAAAAACTAATTAAAAAATTGTTTACATTTAGTGAAACAGCAATTCAGATCAAAATTGCCTTCCCAAGTGATAATTCATTGTGAAGCTTTTATCTTTCATATTCTAGCTAAGGCATGCAATGAATGATTCGAGCTAATTCCAGCTTCTTTTGAAATTCATCAGTATCTGTAACCAGAGTAACCTGTAATTCTAATCTTAGTTCCCTATGAAGTCTTATGCTGTTTTTATCAGATGTTATGATGAACTCTTCATTTATGTTTCAGACATTCATTAAAGCAATTAATCCTCTGTCCAAGGAACTGTCAGTTTTTCTGCAACATACATTGATGCTGTCTCTAGATTGTAGTGTTGGGACTTTAGATGGGTGTGTGTTATTTCTAGTTAAGTATTCATTACATGCGAACAATGCTTTCCAGTATATTAGTTTGGTGATAACAGATTGGAAAAAAACTCTTTTCCTGTTGTCTCAGTATGTGAAAGTGAATGCCAGAAGTATATTTGGACTGGAAACTGAGGTATGATAATTGATAGACTTAGAAATTAAATGTTATTTCCCATGCTCTTTGTTCCTGGTGCTACTGTGTTGAGCTGTGTAGTTAATTCCTTGTGTCAGCACAGTTAAGGGATGGATGTTGCATATCAGGGTTATCCATGTCCTGCAGGGATCAGAGGTGAACAGGGCCCTCTGGTTGAGAGAAGTCAACCTGTCACATGGGCATAAAAGCAATTGTATAGTGGGGAAGCAGAAGTGCAAGTGTACATAGATAGGCTTTTAAAATATCAGAAGAATGCTATAGCTGGTAGAGTGAGTGTTAAAATTGCATCAGAGAGAAATTAAAGGCTTGCATAGATTTAAAGAAACTATCAAAAAAAGTATCCTTCCTCTAATGACTTGGTCTTTTGGAGAAGGAACAGTCTTCTATCTTTCATCCCTTAGTGGGGAGACTTGCTCAAGAGCATCTTGACAATTAGATGGGTGTCAGTATGATTTAAGATGGAAAGAGTATATTTTTTTCACAGTATGGATGATTGCCTTGTGTTTTCAATATTTATTTTTAGCTAAATGAGAAACACGTTATATTATCCAAAGTTATTATATTGCTCATGCATGATTGATATGCTATATAGAACACATTTAATTTTCTTTTTAACTGTATATTGTACTTCTCACAGTGGCAGTTATATTGGATGATAAAGTTAGATTCGCTTTGGGATTTCATCTTTTTTATTAAAATTGTCAGCCTTGTAAAAAGGAATAATCAAAATTCCGTCAGCAACAGTGGGACATGTAGTGGTCCCAACTGCATGTTGCTTGTGCCCTTCTCTGCCATATAATGCATATTGCTGAGCAGACTTTACATAAAGTCATGCATGTGAAATCTGCTGAATATCCAGAGAGAGTTCTTCTGCCAGAACTATTCGTTGAATTCTATGTAATAGTCAGATAAATAGAACAGTATTTCCTTAATCGCTTTAGGTAAGTAAAATATGAATGCTAATTAATCTATTTTATTCTATCATGACTTCTGAAAATAAAAGAAATTCTAACACATGTGGGGTTTTAGTGTTTGGGGTTTTTTATTATTTGTTTGTTCTGATTTAATTGGTTAGGGAACACTGAGGATACTGACATTTTTTAGGAAAGGAAAATTAAGCTCTAACCGCCTGGACAGTTTTCTGTCGTATTAGCTTTGGTTGATAAGAGTTGGGTTCTTTGAACAGAAGATGTGTACATTCCTTTAAAAAATGGAGTGCTCTCAAATATGCATTGTATTTTGTCTTAATCTATTATTTTTTAGCAGAAAATCTCAGTGGAGAGAAATCTGGTTCATCCTTTTGCACTCAAATCTATGTGGCAGAGGCAGATTCCTTACCTGTGCTCCATGGTACTTCACCATTACAGCCCCGGATGATGCAAAGGCCTTGTGGTTCAGCTGCAGTGGAAGCACATGCCTATCTGTGAACTGCTGTTGTGATACAGAATTATATACCCTGTGGGAAAAAAAAATATTTCTGGAGAAAATGGTCAGTGTTTAGATAAAAAGATATTCTTTTTCTATTTCCTGTACTTCTGTGCATTCATGTGGCAATTAAAAAGACTTCTTCCTCTAAGGTTTTGTCCATGCCTCTCTTGTGTCATGGGAATAGCTTTGTGATCTGATTCAAGTGATAGATCTTTCCTCATTGCATGGGAAGGATTCATTCTACATACTATAGCCAGTAGAGTCAACATACTCTGTAGTATATAGTTCCTTCTACTGGATCTTTCCTGCATGGTCACATCTTCATTCTTGTATTAGGTCAGGAAAATCAAACAAATAATAAAAACTCCCCTCTCTTCAGTTTATCAAGGCAAATATACTGGCCACACTGTGCTGGGAGGTTTTTATATGAATGTTGATGAAATTGTGATTTTACTCATTCCTTTTATTCTCTTTTTATTGAGAATTTTTATTTTCACCTCTCCTCTTGAATTTCATGATGTCTCATTACTTGCTTTTAGATTGTGGAATAGTTATCTGTTCTGTTTAAGCTTGGGAAAATACTGCACAAAGTTACGGAGCTAGAGAACTGTATATTGTCTCATTTTAATAATAATATTGCCTTTGGTTCAGATAATTTAATTATTTAAATAAATGTGTATTATATGAGGTTGGCGCCTTATCTGCTGATTCTATATTATGACTATTGAATAGCAGCAGTTTTAGAAAAGGAAAGTAAAACTGCAATGCAGTACAGTAACCTTCTTCACTTCTCTGTTTTATTCTGTCAATTTGCTTGTTTAATGGTTGGAAATCCAACTCATGGTCAGATGTTTCTTCTGAAACAGTCTTTGGTGTTCAGGGAAATCTAGGAAAGAATAGCATTTGACATTTTAATAAAGAAGTGTGGCTTTATGCTACAGTCAGCATGCTTAATTAGAACACAGCCAGGCATGAAGAGAAGATAATAAAGATACATATCTTTTTTTTTTTATGTCCTGCATCTTGAATCCAGTAATCAGAAGAGTGATATAGTTCTAAGACCTAGTTTGAAGGTAAAATTATAGGACTGAAAGCTTTTGTAGTTCCTTGTTTTAATCCATAGGGTTCAGTCTGCTCTCAAAATGTTGTTGTCATTGTTCTGTTATGCCTGAATATTCCAAGTGCTGGAAGAAATTTTGACTTACAAACCCTGATGGGGGGGGGGGGGGAAACAAAACCTAAAACAACAGTGCCTTGCTGCATTTATTGTAGTCTAACCATATGCATTATTCCAGATATGTTTATCTTTCAATTATGGGAGGATATAGGTTTAAGAACTGGCACATGTTCAACAAATGGATTCTGCTTTTGGAATATACTTGGCAGCACAAAAAGAAAACAACTCAGTTTTAAATGAAACTTAATGCTGTTTAGTAAAGTAAACATATTATAAAATAAAGCTCTTAACATCTGTACTATCAAAAACGTATCCTCATATATCAGAACTTCAATTAGCTCTTTCAGTTATGTTGATGATCTGCATAGGATCAAAAGGTGTTATGAGAGCATTGAAAGTTTGCACTGAAACAATCATTTCAATGAGTTGGAAATATTTTTATTTTTTTTTAAAGAATAGCTGTTTACAATTGATACCAACATCTATGTAGATCATGGGATAATATTTTTAGATGTTGAAGTTCAATGCATGTAGGCCCTAAAAGTAAAAAGGTGTAAAACTCATGGGAGGTCAGAGTCTGTTCTGCTCAATGTGGCTTGTAAATCATCGTTTTGAAATGTGGGATGATGTTCGGGATCTTGAGATCTCGTAGGTTCTGTCTGGTACTGCAGGAAGACAGGAAAATGGAAGAGCTGGTGGCTACTTAGTATCTAAACAAATTGGTCTGATTTTAATAATGATCTAAAAATGTGTCTTTTGGCCTCAGCAGCCTAGTTCAATATTTTCTGAAGCTGAATAGGCTTGCTGCTGGTGTTCGGATTTTTCTGGTTTGTTACAATGGAAACCTGAAATTTTCTTCCCTATAGATTGTTTTTAATGCCTTTTCTTTGCGGGGAGGGGAAATTACTTCTATTTTCACTGCCAGTCCTTAAATGCTTTACACATGCTTCGTGTGCAACAACAATCAGCTCTAACTCTGTGCCAGCAAGAGACTTTACCTACATTAGAGATCAGGGAATTGGACGATAGATTTTTCACAAACTTCTGCTTAAAAATGAAACAAAGACTAGACACTCAATGAGTGTCAGACTAATATGCTTTATCACTCAGGGATTGTTTTTTGGATGCTCACATCTGGCATGATAACGCTGAGGTTATTTTGCACTTTGGATGTTTATGAATAGTGTCAGAGCGATGATATACTTGTGTTAAACTTGTGAGAAAGCTAGCAAAACATGGTGAATTAAAGTTGGCAAGCAATTCTTATGTTGGAATGTTCTTGAATTTGGAGGTTTATTGCATTCTCAATGATTTGGCGAAACCTGCTCTTCAGGTTTTTTGTTTCTTTCTACATTAGTATATCTCTGAGTTTAATATGATTTTTTTTTTTTGAAATGGGAGTTTTGCCACATGATTTTATTTGGAAGAACAGAAGGTGAGACTTGAGTTAAAGCTCTTTCAATCATCTTTCACACTAATGAGAAAATGTTTCCAATTAAAATCAGTATTTAATTAATTAGTAGTTGACTTGATATGAAGGAGACAAGAAAGTCAGGAATGTTGTTAAGATGCATTCAATGCAGACTGTGGGAGGAGTGTCATAGGAAGGAAACGATCAGTGCCTCAAAGGATACTAGTATGTTTTGCTGTAGAACACTTCCATCAACCTGTTCAAGTTGGTTTGATTGAACTAATAAAGAAAACAGCTATAATTTGTAAGCAGTTTGAGGCTAATAAGAGCACCCATCCTTAAGCATGAGCATTACCTATAGTTGCACATAGTATTTTGCAAATGGCAGAAGACCACACAAAAATTAATGTCAAGGACATCTGCACATCCTCAATCAATCAATATGTGTAACAAATAAGTTAATTTAATTTTATCATCTTACGACAAGAGATATGCTGTCCCTGCTGGAGACAATGATGTTGCATCATCTTTGAAAATGACACAGAGAAAGAGGTAGCACTTAAACTGAGTTTGAGAACTTCTGTGTCCCGGAGGACACTTTTATAAATGGATACAATGTTGATTTTTTTTTTTTTTTTCTTTGGTCTTCATATGAAAGTTGAAGCTTTTAAAAGCATGTACACTACTCAGTAAAGTGAAATTAATTTTTCATTAAACTTGAATGACCCTACAACTTGAATTTGACCCTACAATACATTCATTCTTTTCAGCCTTTTGTATTCTGAATCAGAGTTCTAACCCAAAGGCAGTATTATGCTTTCACAGCGGTGTTTTAGCAAAGCCTACACGCATGTACCTGCCTGTCTTCTTCCCTCTCTTTCACATGCATATATATATGCAGTTTCCCACATATTACTGCTGTTTGAAAAGATGCATTGCATTTATCTCTACCTGATTTCTTGATCTGTCAGACAGCAACAGAACTATTCAAAAACTTTTCATGTAGTATTTCACTTGCTCATTTATGTGTGCTATAATACCACTGTCTTAATGTTACTGATAGCATGAAAAACACAAAGCAGCTTTATGGTTCCTATTCCATCTGAAATATCAATGCAAAATGGCCTCAACTCTAAGGGAAGGAAATGATTGACTGTTTTTCCTGGTTATTTAAATTAAAATTTTCAAGTGGAAATATATTATCCAAAATTCAGAGGAAATCAATACAAGCCTTAATGACACACTCCCTCTCCTCTCCCCCCCCCCCCCCCCCCCCCCCCCCCCTCACCCCCCCGGCTCTTTAGCTTGCATTAGTCACATCTTGGGAGAGTACTGAGGCTATCAATCAAGCAAACATATTATTTTATTTTCATATTGTGATCTTAATGGCAGTTCCTGCATAATCTTTCCAAGCTAGTTCTTACATTCTGCATGAAAAATACAAAAGGAAAAAGCTTCTGAAAGGATGACAAACTTAAAGAATATAAAACCAGTAATTCAGGCACAAGGTAAACTTCAGAAAGCCAATTTTTGTTCTTTCCAAGAATAGAATGATATAGATATGTGACCAGTCTGGGCCAGTCCAACCCAAGCATGACACATTGCAATGAACCGGAACACCATATATGAGAACAACTATGCAGTAGCAGCCATACAAGAGTAGACTCAGAAGACCTGCTATCCACTCTCTGAGATCCCTGTGGTTTACAATATAAATAAAAAGCTCAGAATAATAAATAGTTTTGTAAAATCTAAACCTCTGATCTAATTCATGGTTTACTAGTGACCCTTCATAAACTCTTCTTCACAGAGTAAAGACTCATTTCAGATTAGTTGTAATGACACTAATGTGTCATTAGAGAAAATCTTAACGAAAATTTTTCTCACTTTCTTGTCCAGCTTTCTACAATGTATTTGTAGGGCAAAATGAACTTGTTCAGTTTGAACTACTGAACTTGTAGCTTCCCAGAATGTTGGAAATAATTAGAAGGGAAATAGATAATCTGCAGGACAATGCTGTTTCACCACTGTATAAATGAGTAATTCATATATTGAATTTAGAGTAACTCATGAGCAATGAAATTATTACCAGCAGGTTTAAAATAAATGAAATGCAGAGCTGTTTTAAGCAGTGTAAATTGTTAGAGGCTACAGTTTTAATTGGTTAGAAGATTAGACAAATTTATGGATACCAGGTCCATCAGTGATCATTAAACACAATGGTTTAGATATGGCCTTTATTTCATGATGACCTTAAGGCACTGCTTTCTTGGGATGGAGGCTGTACTTGCAGAAGGATCATCTTGTATTTATCCTTATTTTTTATGCTCTTTTCATAAGCATGGATTAGCTATTGTCAGAGAGAAAACAGAAGTGCAGAGCTAATTTATCTATGAAAATTACACCCACCTTCTTCTTTGTCTATGTTGTGATGTGCAAAAGTATTTTGGTCTGATGTCCAAACAAAAGAGTAAATGGCATGACATAAGTGAATTTTTAAAATATGGAACAGAGGGGAAAGTGTTGTTGCTTTTAGCAATCCCACCATGTCTCAGACAGATCTAGCAAAGGTGACAATTTCTTTAAGAGGTAGTTAATGGATTAATATAGGTCTTGCTGATTGTACTTCATGCCTGTAAGGTGGTAGTGGTACTGCAAAGGTTAAGAAGATCCAAACTGAAATTAGACTGTAAATTCCACTTTGAGGATGGACTCTTTCTGTACAGCTTCTGTGTAGTCCTTAGTATAGTACCTATTTAAGTATTGATATTTATCTTGGATGTTAATGTAAGACAAATAAGCATAAATAATAAAAGCCAAAGCTGTGTCTCCCATTATATTTCTCAGTCCCTAACAGTGGGGGAAAAGATTGTAAACTGTTTATTCTAGAAAATGAGTCTGACCCTCAGAAATGGAGTCATGTCCTAAACATAACGTGAAGTGACAAGATGAAAGTTGAAGAAATGCCTTCTGAACACCACCTGGAATACAAATAATAATCAGAAATTTGTTTTTCATCTGTCCTGTAGTTTAACACAGTTAGTCCTATTTCCATTCAAACCTACCTGTGCAGAAAATTGATCTGTTAATAAATTAAAGTCAGCATAACTTAATAGTATGGCATCTCTTGTATAATTTTTTTCCTTGCTAAAATTAAAAAATAACAAAACAAAACAACAAAAAAGAAACCAAAACCCAACAAAGCAGTGATTTTTGCAGGACTTAGTATACTTTCAGTGTTGCATTATGGCAGAGTGATACTAATGTGCCTTGGAATCAGAGAGGAATTACTTTAATCAAATTCCTTCTTGAAATGAAGCATTTGGTTTGACCATAAGTAATAAGCTTAGGTTACTGTCATAATAACAAAGTTCTGCTTAATTTGTTTACTCTTCAGCCAGAAAGTCCCAAATAAACACTACCTACTATCCCTCTTTCCTTGAAGTAAACAAATGAGCCTTTTTCCTGTCTGAAGGAATGGTGCCATTCCAGTGTGTTACACTGGGATTGTCGGAGTGGGAGGCAGACCCAGAGTAACGATGTAACCTCAATTATGAGTATGATCGTTCTCTCTTTATTCAAGTTTAACAGAATTTATATAGACAGACAAGCAGAGCACACGCTAGCTCTATGGTTGGCTTACAATTTCTGCTCACATGAATAGAGCACTCACGCAATTGGTGTAAAGTTCTTGTCCAAGCACAGTGGAGTTTTCCCATCTCCCAAGCATTTCTGCTTATCTTGCTTACTCCTTACTCCCTTCCTCATATCTTACCTGTCAAGGACAGTTCACAGCCATCTCTGGGCCTTTATCCAAGTCAAAGCCTGGGTTGCTCATTGCAAGCAAATCATGCCCCTTTTCACTCAGCCATTCCTCCACATGGGATCAGATAGGAGATCTTGTCTTTGACCCCAGGGGACTGATTATCTAAATTTGACTGCAGAAAATGTTCAGTTTCTAACAAGATTTATGCATTACAGTCGCTTTCCAAAGCCCTGATTTAATTGGGTAACTGTTTCTTCTTATTTACTATTGCAAGTTTATTCTGGAACTGCAATGATATTGTATGTGGCTGTTTTAATGAAGAAAGAAGAAAACTATAATAGAGAAGTATTTTCCCCTGTGAGGTTTCTTCTGCTTTCTGGTCTCTCTTTGGTATTTAATTTAGTCATCCTATATTACTGTCAAAGATGTTATGAGTCAGCTGGGTAAAATCTTTCCTGGTCAAAAAATATAAAGGTATTAGGAAATAATCTCTCTGGTAATCAGTTTCCCAAATCACATAATAATCTGTGTTAACTATCCACAGCCTTCCCTGCACTTTACTGCACTGTACTATGTGCTTTAGCCTATCATAGGTAACTGGTGCTGAACACGTAAATTGCAGTGATATCTGTTAGTTTGTACCAGAGTAGTTGCCTGTCATAGCATTTACCCCACCTCCCAGTAATTATTTGGGGTCTTCTTGTGGTGTGGTGTCTGAAGAGTACTTTACGTTTTGTTCTGTTCTCTTGATGCTGCTGCCAAGCAAATAATGGTATTAATATCTGTTGTATCCAGCATAATTCGACTCAGTTTATTATTCCCATATTGCACTAAAGGATCCATATAAATTCATTTTATCTTCAACTCGATTCCAGCATAGACTTTTTATATGGTGTAAGAAAAGGAAGGTTTACCCATCTTATACAGAGGGATAGGTGAAATTCTTAGGTTCCAAAGAAATTTTGATCTAGATGTAATGATTAATGGTTACACATTTGCAGTTCCTTCAAACTAACATGACCTTCAGCCTTGCTTGAACCTGTTCTTGGCATTTTCTTAGGCCTTGGGGGCAGTTTTAGAGAAGTCTTTAATTTTCAATGTAAAATAACATCATTTTACTTCTCTGTTTACAAAACATGTTAAAAATGCTTCTATTTTTCATATGTGTATTTAAATTCAACAGATAAATTAAACAGATAAAAAGGAAATTATCACAATATAAAAGCTGTACCATTACTATCGTTACAAAGAGGATGGGTGCCACAACCTCTTTTGCAAATTTAGTTTATTTTCCTCGTAGGCTTTAGTAGATCATTCTTTAGTTAGGAGTGGTATCTCTAATCATGAAAGAACTTCAACTCTTATTTAGAAGCTTTTTCCTTTTTTTGACATTTTAAGCCTCTTGGTTCACCTGCAAGAAGAATGACAGGACCAGAAGAAATGGTATGAAGCTGCGGCAAGGGAAATTTAGATTAGATATTAGGAAGAATTACTTTACAGAAATGTGTAGACATGGCTCTTCAGGGCATGCTCTAGTGCCCAAGATTATTGGTTTGTGGTGGGGTATTGGTATGGGGTTTAGTTGGTGGGTGCTTTTTTTGTGTGTGGTTTTTCTGAGTTTTATGGGGATTTTTTTTGGCTTTTTTTTTTTGGTTTTGTTTTGGCTTGTGGGTGTTTGGGTTGTTTTTGTGTTTGTTTGGGTGGGGTTTGGTTTTTTTAGTTTGTTTTTGTTTTGTTTGTTTTTGGTTTTGTTTTTTCTTTTTTTAATGTGGTTGGACTCGATGATCTCAAAGGTCCCTTCCAACCACTAAGATTCTGTGATTTGGAAAGACAGTTTTTCCTGTCAGAATTTTTTAAACTCATGATTTAGGATAGCAAGTAACATGCTGTCACAAAGTTAATGAGTTATCTACTACAAACTGTGTGTCTGAATTGACTTAAAAAGCACAAAGCAGTTCAATTATAATAATTTTCCATGTTTTTCATGACAGAGTTGTATCCCATGTATATGCCTTGTAGGTTGTATATGCCTTGTAGGTTCTTTTCCTCTTTAGGTGTCTTTAAATAGTTGACATAAAAAGGCATTGAGCTGACCTGCCGCGTTTGTTGTTTTTAAGTTTCTAAGTAAATGTGGAATTTTTGTATTTATCTCACTTAGTGGTAAGAGGCATTCAGTAGCTTGTCAAAAATAGTCCAAAGAATCCAATTTCATGTCAACATGCCTTCAGGTTCAAAAACAATGCCACTTCTCTGCTTTCTTTTGCCACTTGTTGTAGTTGCAAGTGTAAGTGTGTTCCTGAGTGCTGCAAACTAAAAGGCAAATTTATTGCTTACTACCAGTCAAATGTGTATATACACACAATAAAATCAACCACATTGTGTTCCTGTCCCCCTCTATACCTCACCTACAGACAAAAGTTTATTCTTTCACTGTTGAGAGATAAATTGAATCACTATGAAAAGCTCTGAGTCAAAGGATGTATTAAATGAGCAGTCAAGGTACCTGTGAAAAATTGGGGGAGGCATGGAGAATACACGCTGCTTAATTTAGTTTCCTAACTGGAAAGGCAAATATCCCTACGATTATGATAGACCCAAAAGAGGGGGTGGAAGAGAGAGATTCCCTGAGAAAGCAGCTTAGAGCAGTGTCTAACTGAATTATGATGGCAGCAATGATAAGAAGAATCTCCATGGATTTTCATTCCAGTGATTTGGCCTGTTTGATTTCCTCTTACATACTCTTCCGGTTTCCTAGGAGGCCTGACAGCTTGTGTGCCTGACAATGTCTGTTCTTCTCACAAGCTGGATCCCTTGAACACATTACTATGGAGATAGCTTTCATTTATCTCACAGAAGTCACGATCAAGTTGATACTTTTTCCCTCCATATCTATTACAAGTATGATGACTATGTTTTCTTATCCTTGGGATGATATGAGGAGATAAGTATTTCAAATGAATCTGAGAAATATGTTAGTCATTTTTCTGATTTGCATGGCAGTCTATAATTTGAAAGTGGAAGCTTTCCAGCTAACTGCTTGCATAAGATTCCATGATCTAGGTAGATTTTTTCCAACCAAATTTAAATCTATTAATTAGACAGCATCTGGAAGCTAGGTCATGAAAAAAACCTGTTGACAGAAAGCTGAGCAAGACAAAAGGATCCATTTGTGTTTAGCTTGCATGCCATGTTTCAGAATTAAACAAATAATGGTAAGCCAAACTGAATTGATTATCATTTAGGGTCCTTTATTCTGATATGATATTTGCATGTTTATTTCACTGCCATTGGATTCACAAATAAAATTTTAGAGTGTTCTTCCAGAAACACTCTTTAGTATTAGCCAGAACGATCCCCCAGAACAGCTGGGAAAGGTAAGATTCTTGGGACTAGTGGAATATAACAGTGCACTGCAGAGCAAGTTTGGTGTGATTGCCTCCTTGGGGCCTCTAGTCTTAATGTCATACCTCTGAAGTGAAGCACTTCTGATAGAGAGCTTTTAGTGAACCCTGGTTTGTATTTCTGGCAGTCTCTGCTGGCTGCTGCGGATGACACTTCTTTCTCCTTTGCATGCTATTAAAAAAATGTGGCCTCTTCATGACTCACACTAGGGGAAAAATACCAAAACAATTCAGAGAATAGATTCAGTCAGTTTCTCAATAACTCTGCATGCAGGAGGCTGAAAGAACATTCCTCCCTGTTCACTGCACCCAGCTCTACAGCACAAACCTATTTGGCCTGAGTTCAGTTCTTTGACCTGTTAGATAGCAATATACTAATATATTGCAAATGAAAAGTGATACACTCTCCTTTCAAGCACCATTTGGTATATCAGTACATGAAATACCTCTGGACTCAGGTAATTAAACTCAGTTTCCTGTCTCCAGAAGTAGAGTTAACCAAGTTGGGGGGTGAAGTAGCAACTGAGCTTCTTAAATGACTTTAAATTGAACCCTAAATGGTTCAATGGCAGGTTCAGAACATTTCAAGATAAGCTAGTCGAGCAAGACCGTTCCTCTTCACTGCGAGTGAATAGTCTGCAGACATTAAAAGTATATCAAGCAGTCTGCTATTAGTTCAGAAGGCCAGGTCAAGTTGGAAACAATTCTGCTTTTGAATGTGGTACAGACTGAAGATAGTATTTTATATAACTCTAATTGAAATACTAGACTTTAAGAAGTCAGTCATCAAGAAAGCTAGTACTGTGAATCAAGAATAGGTCAGGATTCTTTCATGGACATAAATCCTCTTTGAGCTTTTACCATAAATGAGTTGTGTGAGTTCAGCTCCCATCAGGGTGTTCTACTCTTGCTTAGAAGGATGCCTGTCTCTGTGACTTACAGGACCAACACAGGGGCCAAAAGAAAGTCCCATTCTGAGTCCCTCAGTTCCAAAGGGAGTGGGAGTTTGACCGTCAGTTTCTGAGTAAGCTGGCTCAGACTGTGCAATGTGCTGTTCTGACCATTTAATTGTCAGATTCTGACAGGTGTTCTATGCAATACTTGCATGAACCTTCATGTAAAAAATTCAAATAGTTGCACTGTGGTTGCTTCTGGATTTACAGCATTCTCTGAATGCTAACAAATTCAGTAAGACTTCTTCCATTGACCTCAACTGGCTTTACTTAAAATGCAGAAAGTTATGCCACATAAAAAGGCATGCACTGGTCTATCTATGAATCCAGGCAGTGATTCTGTTCCATTCAGTATGTATAGCCTTTCCTTCCCGCCTAACTCAGTCATTCTAGAAGAATATAATATAATATAATAATTCTCCTGGATTCTGTAACCTTCTTTCGCCTTTCTCGCAGAGCTTTCCAGGGAGTCAACCAGTTAAAATGTAAGTCACTTTTACTATCAAAGAATTAAGTGTCTTTTCATAGTTACCTGGACTGTGTGTTGCCATAAAAGTATGAGTCCAGGTATTTGCAATTCACACAAAAGAAAGCACACTGACTTACCTGGGGTTGGTTCAAGTGTTATCTCATTATCATTAAGCTTCTATAATGGGAGAGAGATGGAAATAACTACAGAAACATGAGAAACAACAAAGATTAAAAGAAAGATGTGAGAAGGGGACAAAACCATGGTTCCTTATTTGTAGGGTGAACTTAAAAGGTTCCCTTCTCAACCTGACAGGCTTATAATGTATTCAGAAATGGAAATTAATCAGCAGTTGTTTATATCCGTGTAAGTCCAGCACAGGGATCTGATAGGATAGTTAACAACTGGCAGACTTTGAGGCAAAGCTGCAGCTCTTCTAGAGAGATTCCTTTTCCCTCTAATTCTACTCCATATCATCAGTGTCTGAGCTGTTCCCCTTGTTCTCTTTCCCCCTTGACTTTGATCTACTGAACATATTCTTCGCTCTTACTGCTAGAAGTCTAAAGATATTATTCCTTTATATCTGGATCTGTAAAAAATTTTTTGCACTTGATGTGCTTTTCTCTATTACAAAATGTGCCCCATATTGATCATTTCTGATATTTTCCTCTTCTATGATTAAAAAATGAAAGATTCAAAGGCAAAATGGTCCAATCAAAGCTCAGTTCAGTCAAGTAGATCTGTTTTATTGCAATAGCTTGTCAGCCAGTTTGTATCTGTCTTTAACTTGATTCAGCTTCTCTTTGGTCCTGTTATGAGGTAGAAACTTGCTTAATGTTGATAGACTGGCCATTGTGATGCCATCATCTCAAATATCCTCACAGCCATTCTAAAATATGCAAGTTCTTTATCGCTTCCAGAGTTTTGTAGATAGAAATGAGCTATGGTATTTCTTCCAGACTGGAGAAAATCTAAATGGTGTGAAAGCTGAAGGATTGATTGTTGTTCTAGCATTCCCTTACATCAATACAGTCTCAGAGTTGTTTCAAGAAAGGCATTTGTCTCTTCAGGTTGGAATAGTTTTTTAAGTTTTTAATTTTGAAGAGTCAGTGCAAGCAAATCTCCTGCTGATTTCTCATGGATATTGATCTGCGGGATGGTGGCAGAGATATTAATCCAGTAGGATCGCTTATGTCGTGGTTTTATGTCGTGGTGTCGGATTCCAGCCGACGAATCAGCTTCTGAATGGGAATCAGAGAATCACGGTTAGTGCGATACTGTCGACGATGTACCACAGAAGTAGCAAGTGGTACCTGCTGTTCTTT
>BJBW01004132.1:0-25060 GCA_004320125.1 Scolopax mira | reverse complement strand
CCCACATTCCAGTCCTGGGTCAGGATGTTCCCAAATCCCACCACAGACATGCTTGACAGTCCAAGGACCAGCCCCAACATATATCTCCCTTAAATAAGTGTTAATATTTCAGACTTTGACACAAAATTAGCCTTTCTTTTAACAAATTAAAGTGTGCTTTCATTGTAGCATATTTGTTTATAATATCTAACAAGCTGCTCTGCCTAAGTGCCTGATACAGATGAAACCATTGCATTCTGCTTGGCAAGTCAAACGAATGCCACTACAGGATTGTTAAACTCTGATAAAACCATACATAAAAACCTGTGTTCCTGGACTCCTCTCTTCAGTGCATCTGTTCCAATCCTCCAAGCAATGACCATGGGATTCTTCGATGGATTTCTGTGGAGTCGGTGGCTTTTTTTGTGATGTGTGTCCATAGAGTCAGCCCTTGGCTAGAGTATTCCAGAGAAATAGAAAACATCCTGTGCTGGCTAATTAACAAAAGTACAAAAAGCGTGCTGCCAGGGAATCAAATGTTGGCAAACAGGTCCCTTTAGGCTCTTTCTGAGAAGGCTGGCAAATGCAAGCTGTCTACCCATTTGGCTTATGCTAAAATACAAGGCTAGACATGGGCTCTTTAATTTTTTATTTTTTTTTTTTCTTTCATGCAAAAAATTCAGCAATAACTTACACAGCTTAGGTTGACTTCAGTCAATTATGCAGGGTGCAGGCCAATATGGAATTCACTTTGCACAATCATATGTTTCATATTGGGTTGTCATTCACTTTGTTACTCCAGGGCATAACTTAGGAATGAGTCTGCCAAAGCCAGCACTTACATTTTGTTTTAAAGGAGATAAAAAAGTGAGAAGAGAAAAGCCTATATTGTGAGATTAAGAGAAAGAGTAAAAAAAAGACAATAGCAGTTTAGTGGTATGTTTTCAAAACTGCATGTTATGGAAAAAACCCACATTCCTCCATTTTCTAATTTTAAAATGAGATAGATCTTTAACACAGCACTAGGTTAAGTCTTGCACTGAGTCCACAGCTCTGTCCATTACAGACGGAAAAAGAAGAGCTGACGAGATTTCACTGTTGCTTTTATTTTTGATTTTTTAACGTGCAGCATATGACAGACACATATCTTCAGAACATATCTTAGTGCTCCCACCTGATTTGATATGCAGAAAAGGTGTCAATTATGCATGTTTTCTTTCTGCCAGCTTATCTACCTGTTGTGAAACTGAGGAGTTACCCTTTGTAACACCTCATCTGCCCTGCTCCACTTCTCAGCTTTGCCTGACTTAAAAATGTCCTCAAAGAAATGTCTACTAGCACTGGATGACTAGAGTAGTTCCTTAGGTCCGTTGGAGAAATGACAAGTCAGAATAAGAGAAAAATATCCCACTTCAGTAGAGCTGACAGCTTAGATGCTTGAATCTGTAATGAGCACATGGGATATGCCCCTCTTTCATATCCCTGATCTCAATTAGATACCACAGACATTTCTATCATGTCTTTTTCCATTTTCAGTGCTTATCCTCATCACATGAGCCCTGTGTTTTTCTACTCATATAAGATGTTTCAAATATCCTGGGATTGACCCTGTGCAGCCTGGGGACCTTTTAGAAGTCTCAGTAACTTCTGCTGCTGTGAAATCTGGTGCTCAGCCAAGTGCAACAGTAGCCCTGGTCATGTTCATTGTAAAGTCATTCCCCACAGTCAGTCTGGCTCAGATGTCAGAAGCATAGAACCATAGAATATCTCAAGCTGGAAGAGACCCATAAGGAGACAACTCATCGAGTCCAGCTCCCTGCTCCCTTCAGGACTACATAAAACTAAACCATGTGACTAAGCATCATCCAGATGATCCTTGATGTCATAAGTACAGGACTACACCCACACCTTGACAGCCCCACACTCACCATTACACCCCAACTTACTGTGCCCATCACTGAGAATAACAAGTGATCCATTCCTTAGGCAATCAGACCACAGAGTTCATATTATCTTAAAAAAACCTCCATTCTCTCTTAAATTCCAAAGCCATCCTATATAGGATGCCTAGTGAACTCTACTTAGATTGAAAATAATTTTTCACCCTCACAAGAACCCAATTAAAGTATCAATCAGAAGTTCTGAATTCATTTTTTAGTCCAGTTCATTCACAGCCCATTTTCATCTCGTATGCAAGCCCCATCTTTAGTCACCATTTTAGATTTGCTCTCACAGTGCTTTTTTTTTGAGGTCCCATGGTGATTGCCACCTACTGCTGTTGACAACATGTAATGTAAATAAACTAGACCAGACCTTGGCAAACTATTTAGGTTTTCAGACGCATGCTTGCAAGAGGTAGGCAGACACTGGTAATAGACATTTTCTCTAAGTGACACAATATGCATTGCAAGCTGTAAAATCAATACACCATTTACTGAAAAGGAGTTGATTTTCTGAAAAGTTGTGTTGATTTTATTTGCTTTAAAATGCTTTTTTTACAGCCCTAATTGATTATGGTCTTCCTTTTTGTGAAAACCATTAATTAAAATGACAGCATACTCAGCATAACTTGTATATAAAATGAACACAAGGACCCTGTTTTTATAATTAAAAGTTTGATTAAAAAATAAAAAGAAGAAATAATTCTGCTTAAACAGAAATTTGTCAGGCAGATACACATAAAAGGCCAACAACAACTTCCACTTATATTTTTCTTTAAGCAAATAACCAGACCGCATGAGTTTTCACAGGATCAAAGACTATGTCAAATGGGTGCTATATACAACATCAATTACTAAAACTTTCAGACAGTTGGAAGTCTAAATATATTTTTGTTCTACAGAAATTACTTCCTCTCTTGCTTTGTGGCAGCATGCAGCTTTTCTGGACCTAATTTCCAATCTTCATATCCAGATTTCTCAGTTAAGTTTCCTAGTAGTTTTGGTATTTTTGGCTGGTCTGGAGTATGATGCTGCAAATATAGAACAACTGTGAGCACATTGCCGGGACAGCTTCTCCCACGCTGCTTGCAAAAGAAGAATGAACTGTGGACAGCACAACCTGTCATTACAACTCAAGAGAGTCCGCTAAAAAACTACATGCCAATAAACTTATGATACTCTCTATGATGTTTTAGGTCACAGTTTTCTGGGAAAATGCTTCTTTCCTTCTGTGCTACTGAATTTAACATCTCGGGGCTGGTGATGACAAATTCCCAAGAGAAGGCTCTCCCCTCTGGAACTAATTTCCACCAGTAATGCAGTGAAACCTGACGGCATAGAGCCATAGACCATCTGTTCATACAGGCTTTTGCCTGAGGTAGATTAGTAGGATATTTCAGTCTGTCCTTGGTTTCTGTTTGAGATGAATGCTCTACCACCTCTCTGGGCAGTCTGTTCCAGTGTTCTGGAAACATAACTCCAAGCCGCTGTTAAAGGAGTGCTTGGGGGAGCTTGGGGGTGTTTTTAGTCTAGAGAAGAGAAGACTGAGGGGGAATCTGGTCAATGCTTATAAATACTCACAGGGTGGGTGTCAAGAGGATGGGGCCAGTCTTTTTTCAGTGGTCCAGTGGTCAAGAGGTAACAGGCACAACCTTGAACATAAGAGGTTCCATCTAAACATGAGAAGGAACTTCTTTCCTTTGATGGTGACAGAGCCCTGGAACTTCAAAGCCTGATTGATGGGTTCAAAGTCAGTCATTAATGTTGCAGAACTACAGCAAAACTGATCTTTTACAAAATTTGGAGTGTTAAAATTAACGTAGTTATTGACTGGCAAAAATGCTTTCCAAAGCTTAACAGGTGTTTTTTGTGATGAAACTTTTCTTGTTTGTTAAAATTTTACTTTTTAAGGTTGACCCTTAGGCACAATAAAATGCAAATTTATAAATTTATCTGATATATACTAGAGAAAAAATCAGTCCTATCTCTCTGCTCATTGCTTCTAGTTAAATGTATTTCCTCATGCTGACAAATGTGCTTTTTTCCTTAGGTGTTTACACTTTCCAAATATTAAAAACCCTTAGAAAGTTCTTATTTCTTCTGCATGAAGAACATGTTACCTGTATTTGATACCATGTCTCTTTAAAACCTTAGTCAAAATAAGTAGTTTCAGGAGGCAGGTTTGGGGCAGCCAATATACCCAGTGAGAGGAACGATTACCTCAGAGAGAGGAATTGGGTATATTTTTGAGATTAAGTACCAGGAACTCAAGAGATCCACAAATATTTGTCTCTTCTGAAAAGAAGACACAGGAACTCCTAACTTGTCCTTAGCAAATAGTTTATGGAAATGCATCTCATCCAAGTCATTTATGTACAACACAGGTGTCCTATCCTGGCTCATCAATTGAGGCTTCTTTAAAAATCTTGGGAGGAAAGCAGCACTTTAGAATAAAATTCATCTGACCTATTTTGTGTGTCAGATTAAGATCCCTGGAAAGGGACTGTGCCCCAACTCTAATTTTACAGAAGTCACTACTGGATTCCAGAGACAGACGTTATCATTCTGACACTGGCATTTAAACATGTGAGATCAGTACAGAAGATTAACACGCTTGTTCCTGTGATTGTGGAGCTTTAAAAGTTCTTTGAACACTGCTGACTAAAACAAACAATATAGGTTAGTAAAAATCTACTTTTTTATGTTGAATCAAATTTCTAATTAACATGTAGCCTTTCTCATCATTCTTCTATTCTTTTGAAATTGCATGTAGAAGATATCTATCTTATTAAAGATCATAAACATTTACGCTTTAAGTACCTAAAGCATAATAGGATAAATTTAATAATACTCATATCAGTGACTAATTTCTCTGTGTTTCTCAATGGCATAATTTGATACATGTAAACCAGGCTGCCTTTCTATCATCTCATTATTATTTTTTTATATCTATAACTTAGAAGTTCAGTTAATTAAACACTGTATAAAAATATGTCATTAAAATTCTTAAGATACCTTGTAGCCTTGAGATCTGGGGAAGATTACTCAGCTTATATTAGTCTTGGAATAGAAATTGCAAGTGTTTTAATTGAGCTCTGAAACAAAGTACATCAATAAGTGGAATAACATGAGTTGACTATATCAGATCACATTTTTTTACAAAAACAGTTCTGAAAGCCACTCTGACAGCCAAGAGAAAAAGTTAAACTGAACATCTCTAATATATTTTTAAAGATTTAAAATAATTAAAATAATAGCTTTTATGAGAATCTCATTCTTTTGAAGAGTAGCTGAGAAACTGGAAATAGATGTTTTGCTGTATTATATGTATTGCACAGGAAGAGAAAGATTTAAGCAAACTGACATAGGATCTTTTTAAGAGTAACTATTTGGAATGTGCTGTAAGGTTTTTTGGATGAGGAGAGAAAAAAATCTCAGAGACCCTCAGAAAAGCACAAAATTTACTAGTGAAGCATATACAGTTTATGGGAATTAACTAAGCTGCTGAACTTTCTTTCAGTAATACTGGCTGCTGTCTGGAAATTGGTGAATATGTACAAACTTCTGTGCATTTCTTGGAGAGAATAGAGGAGAAGGGTGTAGATAAACAGACATATGACTACTGTGAAAGGCTAGGAATAAGATGGAATAAGGCTAGGAATAAGATGTGAAAGGACAGGAATAAGATGCCAGAAATTGTCACCAGCTTTTTTCCCCTCCTCTGGATTCAAGTTCAAGGATATTAATGAGATAAGGTTTGCAGATATCTTTTACTAGACCACTTGTTAGAAGTGAAACATCCGTTTCACTTGTCAGGCATGTGAGCCCTTCTTTGTATCTGAACGAGAAGCAAGCAACTTCAAACCTAAATTCTTCCTCTTCATGGTTTAATTATACATGTATTGGCTGAATTACCTTGTAGGAAAAAATGAGCTGGTGGCTATGGGATGTTACTAAGGAAAGGTGATAAAGTAGTTATCTCCTAGGAAAAAGTAGGAGACAAGTTGTTTATAGCTTGTGTAACACAGAGGTTAATGCCAATAGGTCTCCACCACAGGCACAGTAAATAGCCCCACAATAGAAACATTGACTTTCATGAATCTTGCACCTCTGTGTCCTGGGATGTAACACATTTCATCCTGGGTAGCAGCGTCCTCATGGTAGCAACACAGGATAAACCAAGCAACAACTACACAGCAGGATAAACTCACACAATCAATGAAGAGCAGAAACACCCCACTGGCAGTAAGGGAACACTTCTTACAAGACAGTCACTTGCTCTCTCCCAATTCTCAATGAAGACTTAAAAAACAGTCTGGAAAACTCATAATTCTATTAAATACCAGAATGAGCTAAGTAGAGATATTGATCATCTCACACATTATAATATCTTTCCCCTATGCTAACCACAGAAAATGACTATCTGTCTTCCTGTTTCTTATGAGAGATAGTTATCCTATGAACCTACTGACCTCCTCAGATCTATGCTGATTTCAGGGATGGCTTAATCTATACATAAGTAAACTGAACGTTTTTTCTTAAACTTGGCTTTTCTTGGCTTTGAAGTTTGATGCTTTGTAGAGGGATGTGGATGTCCAGTAGCTTGTCTAAATTTTCCATTTTTTATACATATAGTGTGATACAATTAGTGTGCTGACAGGTGTTATTTCCATTTAAAAAGATCATCTTCCTACCTGTTATAAGTGCATACATAAGAGAGATAACTCAAAGCCGGGTCCTGACAGTTCACATTCTCAGTAAATTGTTAAATTCCAGGATGGAGTAACACAAGTAGATTATGATGTCTAATCAACAGATAGAAACATCTTTGAGACACTATTTAACCAGAAAACCTTGATGTTTTCCATCACTGTGGGCCATTTTTGGAGAGTCCATGTCTGAAATCTATTTTCCTTGAAAGACTTTTAATGAATCTTCATGCTCTCTGTGGGTGTTCTACTCTGTGGGTGATGACACTTAGCTCCTGCTATATAAATGGAGAGATATGGAAAGAGTCTGAACAGAGCTCAGGAACTTCATCCTCATTCCAATGCACAACCAGCAGAGTTGAATCTTCTTAAAAATACAATGCAGCAGGATCCACTAGTTTAAATGGGTGCATCTTTTCTGGAACTGTATCACCATGGAAACAGGAAAAGATTATGGTCTTTGTACAATCCTTGCCTCTTTGTCCCTCCATATTGAACTCCACAGGGGAAACTTTCCGTTATCCTTCTTTCACAACATTTTATAGTGTCATTCTACATTAAAGGATCAATTAACTCACCACAAATACCTCTAAGACTTTCAACAAAACAAGTTCTAAACTTTGGCATCTGTGGCTGGTTTTATATATTATCTTTTGACTCTTTTAGAACAAAATAACAGAGATTAGGGTTTCTGTTTCGCAGACAGAAAAAAAGATTAACTGTTTCTGTTTCAAAGTGTAGGAATTTTTTTTTCCTGGGATTTTCTACATCTTAGTTATACATGTGAGTTGATCATCAGAGTGCATAATTTAGCATAACTCTTTCAAGATGGTGCTTCTCCACCCACTTCAATTGCATACTTTTTTTTTTTTTTTTTTTTTACAGTGGAATACCAAACATCTAATTTGTCTTAGAAAGGATTCCTTACTTGGGCAGAACTTTTTTTTTCCAAAGTTAGAAACAAGCTAATAGCAAACTCTTTTCTTATCTGTGTTTTAAAAAAATATATATAGGTAGGCAAATTGCTTCTTCAGTTTGTTTTCTGAAGTTTTTCATCCCTTATTTCTTTATTTTCACCTTCAATCTTTTTCTCAAGATCTTTCTCTCTCTCCCAGCCTTTTACCATTCAAGAGCTATCAAACCCACAGTTTCTTTACTGAGCTAAGGAATGAAAATTGTTTTAGGTATTGGCTTGTTTTTTGGGTTTTTTTTTTTTTCTTTTTTTTTTTCTGTTACACTATTCTCAGGTTATACTACAGCATCTACTATAAATTAAGAACTATACCAAACTTACTTTATTAGAAAATATCATTGATCCCATCAGGACCATGGAACTGTCTCTCCAACTTTCAAGAAACCACAAATTAAACTAGGTAGAAAAATTAAACCACAAGGTAATTAATGCAGAATGCAGCCATCTATGGCTTTTTTGTGTCGGTTCCTTAATTTCTCTTGCATTATCAACATTTCATTTGTTTCCATTAAGTAGTGATTTTCTTCTTCCATCTGCAGTCTCTTAAACTTGAACACAGCACAGAATAAAATCGTAGAATGGTTTGGGTTGGAAGGGACTTTTAATTGTCATTTATTCCAAACCCCCAGTAATGAGCATCTTCAACTAGATCATGTTGCTCAGACTCCCCTCCAACCTGGCCTTGAATGTTTCCAGGAATGGAGCATCTACCACCTCTTTGGGCAACCTGGGGCAGTGTCACAGCACCGTAACTGTAAAAAATTTCTTCCTTATGTCTAGTCTGAATATATCCTTTTTTGGTTTAAAGCCATTACCCCTTGTCCTATTGCAAGCGTGGTTAGTTATATCTCAATAGAAGTTCTTATGGACTACTTCAGATCATTTCAGCTTCTACACATCCTGCTCTGTATTATAACATATTTTTCCTGACACATTGTGAAAGCAAAAGGAAAATAAGTCAGCCTACTGGGTACAACAGGCCCTAAAAAGCAACATTCAATATCATTGCTGTTGTGTAATTAATATCAAGAGCAATTCACTGTGAATAATATGAAAATAAATTTCTCCCTCCAAGCCAGAGCTTGGAGGGTGTTTTATTAGATGTTACACTATTAAAAATGAGCAGGACATATTCTTTTATTGTCCAGTCATTAAATTAACAAGATTTATTTCTGCCCTAAGACTGGGTGGGTTTGGTAGCTGATGCCATATGAAAATGGACATAATAAACAGGTGTAGCTGCCTCATTTCATTCTTTGTTTCAGACGGAGTTTTAATAGCTGTTCAGGTTTCTAAATGATAAGTAATATTTTATGCCATGGGAGATAGCTCAGGAAAAATATAATAATATATACGACCCTAAAGATGGCTATTTGGACTGGCAGTTCTTTGTTGAAAGAGTCATTAAGGGCTGAGCTGTGTTTAATGCTTTAATAGAAATGTGGCAGGGACAATGAACTGTTAGTGTTTGTAAATGGGATTTTTCACTCTCGTGTTTCTTCCAAGAATCCATCCAGTTTGTACAGAAAATGTTCTCATCAAATAAAAGCCAAGCCAACAGTTTCTCAGGGATGCTGCTGATGTTAATTAAATTGGTCCTTGTATTGTCCTCTGCAAACTTACTCTTTTATACTCTTGTAAACAAATCTTAGCTTAATTCTCTGATATATTACTGTTAGGTAAATCCAGAGCAACTTCAGTGATATCCATGGATCAGAGACTGTACTACTCACTGAAAATCTAGGCTAAATTCACTGAAGTAATTGACATTACTTGAAGTTGATACTGCTATACATTAAAAGAAACTTGAAATTAAAATTCATATTATTACAGAAGTTCTGTGAAGGAAGCCCCTTCAGCCATGATTCAAATATATAGACCTTTTTTTTTTTTTTCAGTACTCTGTTCACTGGACAGTAAGGATTTTTTTTACTTTAAAAATACCAAAAAGGCGACAGCAAATCTATGATACAGTTTAATTACAGAAGGGAGGAGAAAAAAACCTGCACACTTCATTTTTGTATGAGAATGTAAGCATCCAAAAGGAAATATGAGAAGGGTATTGAAGCTAAAATCTCAGTGCTAATAAAGGTAGAACAGAAACTGAAAGGACTGTCAGAAGTGTGGGTCACATTTCTATAGCTCCTTCCACCATGTTCTAGTATTATTTAGAATACTAGCATTCTAGTAGCAGAAGACATAACAATATTAAAATACAGTGGAGAAAGTCTCCAAAAAAAAAAAAGAAATGTCCACCTGGCCAGCAGTGTGCCCAGGTGGCCAAGGCCAACAGCATCCTGGCCTGTATCAGGAACCGTGTGGTAGTTAGGACCTGAGAGGTGATTGACCCCCTGTACTCAGCACTGCTGAAATTCCACCTCGAGTACTGTGTGCTGTTTTGGACCCACAAAAAAGACATTGAGAAGCTAGAGCAGGTCTAGAGAAGAGCAATGAAGCTGGTGAGTCACCTGGAGAATAAGTCTTATGAGGAGTAGCTGAGGGAGCTGGGGTTGTTCAGTCTGGGGAAGAGGAGACTGAGGGAAGACCTTATTGCTCTGTACAACTACCCAAAGGGAGGCTGTAGAGAGGCAGGGGTCGGTCTCTTCTCCCAAGTCACAGACAATAGGACAAGCGGAAATGGCCTCAAGTTGCACCAGCAGAGGTTCAGGTTGGATATTAGGAAATATTTCTTTCCTGAAAGGATTATCAAGCGTTGGAAAGGGTTGCCCAGGGAGGTGGTTGAGGCACCATCCCTGGAGGTATTCAAGAGACATGGTTGTCTCTTGAGTTGACATGGTGCTCGGGGATATGGTTTAGTGTTGGGTTGGTGTTGTTTTGTGTGTGGTCTGGTGAGGTTTGGTTTGGTTTGGTTTGGTTTTTTCCTCTGTTGGTCGGACTAGATGATCTTAAAAGGTCCCTTCCAACCTAGATGATTCTGTGAAATCCAACAAGAAAAAGCCCTGCAGTAAGGAATACCCTCTTTATTCTATCTTTAGTTTTTCTCATATTTCATGTACAATATTATAAAAATATCTTGAAATTACTACAAAACAGATGTGTTTTCCTGTTTTCATTTTGCTTGAGCAAAGGCACTCATGATGGTAGTGTCTAGATGGAGTCTACTAAGAAGCAGAGGTGGACAGAGACACGGTGATGTAAAAGTAATATTCTTTGAGGAGGAGGAGAATAATGTGAGGCATAACCTGCACACTGTATAGTGTGTCATTGAACTCAATCAATTCATTTAAATCAGTGAGATTTGCCCCAATTTGATAACAGATCATGGGCAGAAAATACTGCCTGATGAAAATCTCAAATGTTTGAGACTCTTCTCTTTAATAATGTCCTTTTATAAATTACCACTGACAGTATTTCCTTTCTTGTGGGACAATTTGGTACCTTTACAATGAAAGAGGAGAACTTTATTGTAACAAGGCAGCAATCTACTTTATCTCCGGTGCAGTTTACCATTTCCAGCAGTATAAATTGTGAGCCTACTCAATGATGTCATCCCACATAATGTAGGTTATAAAACAAGGGGAAGTAATTGTGGTTCTACATGTGGAAGGAAAAAGCAGTGAGCAATATGTTTCAGTTTCCTCTGTGTGCTACTTTTGATTACCCTTAAGCGTGTCCCTGGAGCACTCTTACAGCAGTGGAAATCTGTGTGGGATTTGGATAATGTTTTCACCATTTTCACTAGCAATCAATATGTTTGAGTAACACTACAAATACTGGCAGGAATGGTTTCTGAATGTGCATAATGTTTTTTTTTTTTGATACTGCTTATTCTGCAAAGTCCATAATATTCTCCAGTTATGATTTAATCGTATATTTCTATTTTACCTCATGGTGGGGTTGCATTGCCCAAAAGTAAGGGTTTTATGGTAATTTTTTTGACTGTGAGATTGGTATATGAAATAAGACATTTTTTACCAATCTACATTAAAAATAAGAGGTGTAATTAATTCACTGAGTTCATAGATGAAAATCCAATATTGTATCAAACTGAGTTAAATTGTTGTACTATTTGCATAATTATCAACATATTTATTGTGATACTGATTTATGTGAAGATCTGTGCTTCTCACTGGAACTTTACCCAGCTGTAAGGGAAAAGGAATTCCTTGTGGCAAAAGGAAAGTTTTAGTGGCATTAGGAAAAGGTGTGTGGCTACATAAAAATGGGAAGTGAATTTAATAGGAAGACTATTGTGATGTGCTGTCAGTGCCCCACAGACTCCCAGATGATGACCAGAAGTTACTGTATCACAATTTATCATTGGTGGCTGGAAAGTTACTCTTAAATCATGAGATTCTTCTGCCAGATGACTCTTCCATGATCACTTAAGTATATTTCCAAAGCTTAGGTCTGTAGCTGATTTCTCTTCTCCTTCTGAATCACAGAATCATCATGGTTGAAAGGGTCTAACCTCAAAAAAACCCAACAAACATCCCACCACATAACACCCACCCACAAACCAATAATCTCAGGCACAGGAGCATGCCCTGAAGAGCCATGTCTACACGTTTCTTAAATACCTACAGGGATGGTGAATCCACCACCTTCCTGGCCAGGTTGTTCCAGTGTCTGACCACTCTCTCAGTGAAGTAATTCTTCCTAATATCTAATCTATCCCTTCCCTGCCACAACTTCAGACCATTTCCTCTGGTTCTGTCATTATTCCCTTGGGAGAGGAGGCTAACACCCACCTCTCTACAACCTCCTTTCAGGTAGCTGTAGAAGGCAATGAGGTCTCCCCTCAGCCTCTTCTTCTCCAGACTAATCATGCCCAGTTCCCTCAATCTCTCCTCATAGGACTTGTTCTCCAGACCCCTCACAAGCTCTCCTCTGGACACCTCTGGATAGCGCTTCAGCACTTCAATGTCGTTCCTGTAGTGAGGGGCCCAGAACTGAACACAGTACTCGAGGTGAGGCCTGTGCCGAGTACAGGGGCACGATGACTTCCCTCCTACTGCTGGCCACACTGTTGCTGATACATCCTGATACCAGATGCTATTGGCCTTCTTAGCCACCTGGGCACACTGCTAGCTCATGTTAAGCCGACTCTCCACCAACACTTCCAGGTCCTTTTCTTCTGGGCAGTTTTCCAGTAACTCTTCCCTAAGCCTGTAGTGTTGCCTGGGGTTGTTGTGACTGCAGTGCAGGACCTGGCACTTGGCCTTATTGAACCTCATCCCATTGGCCTTGGCCCATTGATCCAGTCTATCCAGATCTGTCTGTATAGCCTTCCGACCCTCAAGCAGATCAACACTCCCACCTAGTTTGGTGTCATATGCAAACTTACTGAGGGTGCACTCAATCCCCTTATCTAGATCATCAGTAAAGATACTGAACAAGACTGGGCCCAAAACTGAGCCCTGAGGGACACCACTGGTGACCGGCTGCCAACTCAATTTCACCCCATTAATCACAACTCTCTGGGCATGGTCATTCAGCCAGTTTTTTATCCAGTGAAGGGTACTCTTGTCTATGCCATGATTCACCAGTTTCTCCAGGAGAATGCCATGGGGCATTCATGGGGGATGGTGTCAAAAGCCTTACCAAAGTCCAGGTAGACAACGTCCACAGTCTTCCCCTCATTGAGAAAACAGGTAACATGGTCATAGAAAGAGATCAAGTTGGACCTCCCTTTTATAAACACATGCTGGGTGGCCCTGATTCCTTGCCTGCCCTGTACTTGCCATGGGACCTCACTCAGGATGATCCTCTCCATGATCTTTCCCGGTACCGAGATCAGGCCAACAGTTTATAGTTTCCCAGATCCTCCTTCCAGCCCTTCTTGAAGATGGGCGTCACGTTGACCACCCTCCAGTCATCTGGTATCTCTCCTGTTGACCAGGATTGTTGATAGATAATGGAGAGAGGCTTGGTAAGATCTCCCACCAGCTCCCTGAGTATGCTTGGGTGAATTCCATCCAGCCCCATAGGCTTATGCGTGGCCAGGTGCATAAGCAAATCATTAACTACTTCCTCCTGTATTACAGGGGAGTTGTTCTGCTCACCATCCTTATCTTCCAGCCCAGGAGGCTGAATACCCTGGGGGTATTAAAGATGGAGGCAAAGAAGGCATTAAGTACCTCAGCCTTCTCCTTGTCCTTGGTTGCAATGTTTCCCCCTGCATCCAGTAGGAGATGGAGATTCTCCCTGACTCTCTTTTTGTTGCTGTATTTATAGAACTTTTTTGTTGTCCCTTATATTAATGGCCAGGTTGAGTTCCAGCCGGACATTTGCCTTCCTAATTTTTTCTCTGTATAATCTAACAAGATCTCTGTACTCCTCCTGAGTTGCCTGTCCCCTCTTCAAAGGTAGTAAACCTTCCTTTTATCCTTAAGTCCCATCAAGAGCTCTTTGTTCATCCAGGCCAGCCATTTTCACCGCCCTTTAATTTTGCGCCTCGTGTGGACAGTCTGCTCCTCGGCCTTTAGGATTGCCCTCTTGAAGAGAGTCCAGCCTTCCTGGATCCCTTTGCCCTGCAGGATTATCTCCCAAGGGACTCTCCCAACCAGGGATCTGAACAGACTAAAGTCAGCCCTCCGGAAGTCCAAGGTGTAGGTTTTGCTAACCCACTTCCTTACCTCACTAAGAATAGAAAACTTAACCTTTTCATGATCGCTAAGCCCAAGTCAGCCTCTGACCTCTATGTCTCCCACTAGCCCCTCTTTGTTTGTAAACAGTAGGTCTAGCGAAGCACCTCCCCTGGTAGGCTCAGCTACTAGTCGTGTCACAAAGTTATCTTCCATATACTCAAAGAACCTCCTAGCCTGCCTGCTCTCTGTTGTGTTATATTTCCAGCAGATATCTGGTAGGTTGAAATTCCCAACCAGAACAAGGGCTGGCGTTTACGAGACTGCAGCCAGCCACTTACAGAATACTTCATTGACCCACTCATCCTGGTTGGGTGGTCTGTAGCAGACTCACAGTACAAAATCACCCTTGATAGCCTTCACTTTCACCCTTACCCATAAACAGTCAACTTCATCATTGCTGGAGTCTAGCTCTACACAGTCAAAGCACTCCCTAATTACAGAGCCACACTCTCACTTCTTCCTTGCCTATTCCTTCTGAAGAGCTTATAGCCACTCATCACAGCATTTCAGTCATGACCATCATTCCACCACATTTCCGTGATGGCGACTACATCATAGCTGTCCTGCCACCATCCTAGCTCATCCTGTTTGCTGCCCATGCTGCATGCATTAGCATAGATGCACTTGACCTGGGCTATTGATTTCACCCCCATCCTTGGCCCTTTACCCTCAGGCTCATTACCAGTAGACCTTGTTTTATCCCCTTCCTCCTTGACTTCTAGTTTAAAGTTGTGTCCATGAGCTTTGTTAAGTCCTGCCCTAGTACCCTTTTTCCCCTTTCAGGATAGGGTTTTCCCATTGTTCACAAACAGAACTTTCTATCTCTTTTTTCAAATGAAATGAAAGAGTGTGAGTCCTCACTAATGCAGCGTTCTTCAAGCCCTGGCATGCTTCCCTTAGGTTTAATCCTGACAGGCCCAATTACCTCCCCTTCCCCCCTCATATCTAGTTTAAAGACATGTCAATGAGCCCTGCTAACTCCTGCCCCAAAATTCTTTTCCCCCTCTGGGACAGGGGTATCCCATCTGCCACCATCAGGCCAGGTGTCTCGTATAGCTGCCTATGCTCAAAAAATCCAAAGCTCTGCCGATAACACCAGTCCCGGAGCCACAAGTTGACCTGTTGCCTCTTCCTATCAATTTCCCTTATTCATGATTGCCACTGAAGGCATAAGAGAAGACAACTTGCATTCATCAGCCCTTGAGCAGCTGCCCCAAAGCTTTAAAGTCTCTTTTAATTGATTTTGGCCTCCTCCTACCCATTCACCACTACCCACCTGAAATACTAACAGGGAGTAATAATCAGAGAGGTTTACTAGGTATGGGAGTTTGTCCATCACATCCCTGACCCGTGTCCCAGGGAGGCAGCAAACTTCCCTGTGAAGTGGGTCAGGGTGGCATATTGTTCCCTCTGCCCCTCTCAGTAGAGAATCACCCAGAACAATGACCCTTCTCCTTTTCCTTTTAGAGTTGGTAGCAATGTTGGGTCTATAGTGATGTGTACTTTCTGACTTTTCTAGTCTTGGTGTCCCATCCTCCTCTCCATCTGCCAATACCTCCTGCAGGACTCCATACCTGATCTGCAGGGGTAACTGGGAAGCTGGGAGGGACTGGGAGGAGACTCACCTGCTTCCCCAAGCAGATGCCTGTTTCCATTCCCCCTCTTCTCTGAGATCTCCTCCTATTGCTTGGTGAGAAGAGGGGAGGGGGTCCTCCAATTTATGTGGGGCCTCAACCTGTTCCCCTACTCTCAGGGAGAGGGCCCACCAGTCAATTTCTCTCTCACATTTCCTGATGCTCCTCAGCCTCTCCACTTCATCTTTCAGCTGGGCCACCAGGTTGAGCAGATCATTCACCTGTTCACATCTGATACAGGTGTTGTCTCCACTACCCTCCATTAGAAGTGCCAAGCTTTGTCACTCTGCAGCCAGAGGCCTGGATGCCTGCATGTTTGCATGGGGCATCTGTCTGGGGGCCCACAGTTTTCCTAAAAAAAGCCTTTGACCAGGTAGAAACCATAGCTGAGCCCCACAGAGTGACTGAACTTACCTCATGCAACTGCTGCACCCACCAGGGCACGCACCCAAGCACTGGGTGCTCGCTCTGTGGCCAAGGACTAGTCCCTTCCCTCCCTCAGGCTTCTTATCACCTAAAGGCATGATCAACTGGGGTGGTGGTGGCTCTGCCAGGGCTCCCTCAGCAGCACCACCCACCAGCTGACATCCCCAGGTCAAGCAGCTTCCCAGCTTCAAAAATCTCCCCCTTTGTGTCTGCTGATCATTTTGAACAGCATTATTCTGTACTCATGTGTACTATTGGTAACACAGACAGGCTGCTTGTATCACAGAGTATGTCTACATTGCAATTGAAGACACTGCCTTTGCGAAGGTAGGCATTCCCCAGCACCTAAAAAAAACAATTAGGGACTTGTAGATTATTTAAAGTTGATTGAAAACATATGAGCCACGAGGGAAACAAGAACAAGAAACACTGAGTTACATTAAAAAGTGACTATGCTGCTTTCATCCTTGTGTAGACACAATCGAAGGTATAAAACATACCAAATAATACAAATGACCATTAGATAAGTATCTACTCAGTAACTTAGATATGATTGTCACATATTTTGTATATTTCCCTTATTTTGGAGTTTGAAAAAGTCTAGTGATCCAGAAAGATGAAAAGATTTTGCAGATAGGTAATAAGAACAGACTAATCTTGTAGATGATTTAGGTTTAAATTTTATCAGTTCACTCTATAGGAGTTAATAAAAATAAGATAGAAAAGTAAAGCCCAAACAAAACATTAAAAAATAGAGAATTTAAAAAGAATGCTTATCTGTCTGTCTTGGAAGGGGATGAGAGAATGGACACTGTCTTAGAGCTGCAAGTCAGTTTGTGTAGCTACCAGAAAGAAACAGTTCCTTTGGCTGTGGATGCAGTATCAGAACAGTGACAGTAAAGATGCTTTAAAAATTAAAGCTCAGGTGGGTAGTATTTTTGGATATCTGAACCCAGTGTGCAAAAACTTTTGAGAAAGAGAGCATGGAGAGCATACCCATTCCTAGGGTGGTGTTAATTCTTATAGTTATTTAGACTAAAATAATTTTATAGAATTTTACAGCCCAAAAAGCCAACCACATCCTGGGCTGCATCAAGAGAAGTGTGGCCAGCCGGTCGCAGGAGGTGATTCTACCCCTCTACTCTGCGCTCGTGAGACCCCACCTGGAGTACTGTGTCTAGTTTTAGGGTCCTCAACACAGGAAGGACATGGACATGTTGGAACCGGTCAAGTGGAGGGCCACAAAGATAATCAGAAGGATGGAGCACCTCCCCTACAAGGACAGGCTAGGAGAGCTGGGGTTGTTTAGCCTGGAGAAGGGAAGGCTCCAGGGAGACCTCAAAGCAGCCTACCAGTATCTGAAGGGAGCCTACAGGAGAGCCAGAGAGGGACTCTTTGTCAGGAAGTGTAGTGACAGAACAAGGGGTAATGGCTTTAAACTGGAAGAGGGGAGATTTAGATTAGCTATTAGAAAGAATTTTTTTCCTGTGAGGGTGGTGAGACACTGGAACAGGTTGCCCAGGGGAAGTCGTGGATGTCTCATCCCTGGAAGTATTCAAGGCCAGGCTGGATGGGGCTGCTCTAGTGAGAGGTGTCCCTGCCCATGGCAGGGGGGTTGGAACTGAATGATCTTTAAGGTCCCTTCCAACTCTAACTCTATGTTTCTATGATTCTATGAATTCAACTTTTCTTAACCTGACTTTAATTCACTGTACTAGAGCTCAATCTATTGGAAAGTTTGAAGTTGAGATCATCAAAGCTGAAAACGAAAAGACAAACACAATAAAAAAGAAATGTTAATTTTAAACAGAAAAAATCTTCCATTTTCCTCCTTCCCCCCTCACGGACCAATATAACATCTTTACTGGACCAAGTTTAGCTACCCAGGCTCCAATGTTGCTAACACCCTAATTTGCCTAATGCTTCATGAATTAATCTTACTAGTTTGTTCACAATAATAAATATAAGCTTACAAATCACTCTTTGAAGGTTCAAACTTCTTAGTGAAAATAGGTTTTGAGCTTTCTGTAGCTCACACAAACATAAAACTACGCATTTAGGCTGTATCAAGGAAAAATATAATCTACAATTGCAGGTCAATGAAATACCTAGATATCAGCTATTTGTGCTCACGGAACTGAGAATGTGATGGGCTTTTGACCCCAACAGCTGCTGTAAATGATTTGGAAGTAGTAAGGTACAATATGAATAACAAATCTATAAATTGCCCCACGGATGTCATCTCAGCTTTGGGGAATTAATTCAACTAGAAAAATTCCTTTTCTTAAGCTGATGATTATTCAACCTAGGGTGCTACTAACAAAGATAAATGGTACCATGGCAGTTGCTGCACAAGAAGCTTGACATGTGGGAGGTGAAAGGCCATCTGCTCTGATATTTTGCCAGTAGTTTGTTTTCCTCACCCTCATCAGACTAAATATGTCAGTTCTGTTTGAAGTTAGATTTATACACACTTTTATGTAGCTTTCTTCTTGAGCATGGTTCAGCACCATGTTATTCGGATACTTTGTCTACAAAAGCAGAATTCAGCTCATAATTTGATCAAGGAAGGATTGTTCTTGTTATTACACATCCATTCTTAAATTTTTAATTGGGACCATTTTTTTTTTACATGAAAGAGATTTTAGTTTTGTTTTGTTTATGTGTGGGTTACAGGAGCAATAAATCAAAAAGAGTTCTTAAATTTGTGCCTAAATTCTACCACTGCTCTTTCATAAAAGAGACCTTGAATACGTGAGTTTCATAAATCATAAAATCATAGAATGCTCCAGGCTGGAAGGGATCTCCAAAGGACATCTAGTCTGACTTCCCCACAGTCAGCAGGGACACCCCCAAATAGACCAGGTTGCTCAGTGTCCCATCAAGCCTCACCTTGAGTATCTCTAGAGAGGGGGCCTCAAACACCTCCCTGGGCAATCTGTTCCGGTGCTCCACCACCCTCATTGTAAAGAACTTTTTCCTAATATCCAATCTAAATCTGCCCTTTCCCAAGTTAAAGGGCATTGCACCTTGTCCTGTCACTGTGGGCCTTTATAAACAGACTCTTCCCAGCCTTCCTGTAGGCCCCCCTCAGGTACTGGAAGGCCACTATTAGGTCTCCCTGGAGCCTCCTCTTCTCCAGGCTGAACAATCCCAGCTCCCTCAGCCTGTCCTTGTAGCAGAGGTGCTCCAACCCCCTGATCATTTTTGTGGCCCTCCTCTGGACCCACTCCATCAGGTCCATGTCATTCCTATATTGAGAGCTCCAGGCTTGCACACAGTACTCCAGGTGATGTCTCACCAGAGCAAAGTGGCAGAATCACCTCTCTGGATCTGCTGGCAACACTTCTTTTGATGCATCCCAGGATGGGAGTAGCCTTCTGGGCTGCAAGTACACACTGCCTACTAATGTTCAGCTTCTCATCCATCAGCACCCCCAAGTTCCTTTCCTCAGGCCTGCTTTCTAATTACTCATCCCCCAGTCTGTATTGATACCAAGGATTGTTCTGGCCCAGGTTCAGAACCATGCACTTGCTTTTGTTGAACCTCATGACATTCACCTGGGCCCCCCTCTCCAGCCTGTCCAGGTCCCTCTGAATGATATCCTGTCCCTCTGGTGTATTGACAACAACACACAGCTTGATGTCATCTGCAAACTTGCTGATGGTGCTCTCAATCCCTCTGTTTATGTCATTGATAAAAATGTTAAACAGTACCAGTCCCAGCATGGACCCTGAGGGACACCACTTGTCTCTGCTCTCCATCTGGACTTCAAGCCATTGAGTATTACCCTCTGGATGCAACCATCCAGTCAATTCCTTATCCGCTGACCAGTCCACCCATCAAATCCGTATCCCTCCAATTTGGCAAGCAGGATGTTGTGGGGGACCGTGTCAAAGGCCTTACTGATGTCCAGATAGATCACATCCATAGGTCATCCCTTGTCTACTGACCTAGTCACTCTATCATAGAAGGCCACTAGGTAAGTCATGCAGGACCTGCCCCTAGTAAAGCCATGCTGGCTGTCTTGAATCATCTCCGTGTTCTCCATGTGCCCAAGCATGGCATCTAGAAGGATCTGTTCCATGATCTTCCCAGGCATGGAGGTGAAGCTGACAGGTTGGTAGTTCCCAGAGTCCTCCTTTCTACCCTTTTAAAAAATGGATGTGATGTTTCCTTTCCTCCAGTCCACAGGGATTTCACCTGACTGCTGCCATGACTATTCAAATAACATGGAAAGTGGTTTGGCAACTATATCAGTGAGTTCCCTCAGGAACTGGAAATAAATTAATGCTGTTCCCAGTGGTATATAAGAAGAAATATTTTGTATTACAAAGAAATCAAATTATAATAACTAAACATAGCCCTCTTCCCCATTTCCTAGTCACCTGATGAAACTACTTAAACCATTGTAGACAATTAACTTCCTTCATACATGATAAGATTGAAGTTACTTCACAACAGTATGCCATAGAAGATTTAAAATACAGATCTAAATAAGGGATTGTAAACTATTAAAAAAAAAAATTAACAAACAGAAATGACATCCCATTTTCAGGATAGCAAAATATTCCCTATTAGTACCCATTTTTTCATCTGAAAAACATAAATTTTTAGAATTTTTCCTTCTGAAACTAATCAAAAAGATGCATGGAAAGCAGGCTATTGTTTAAAACATCTGACAGCCACATTTCTGTTTTAGAAACATTCTGTTAAAAGTGTTTGAACACCCATAGACAGACCGATGTCTTAATGAGTTTCTGTCATAAAAAAGTGGGAATCTTTTTTCTGTCATGTCTTAAGCATCTCTTGGATGTAATTCAAGAAGAAAAAAAGCAAAAATTAGATTAGGTCATAGAATCATGGATTATCTCCCGTTCTACCAATTCTGTCTCATTTACAAGCGGAGTATAAATCTACGGTTAATTACTGCTCATGCATTGTGTGGATTAGATTATATATATAGCCACACTTTCGGAGAGACTTAATCTTTGCAGATACAAACTTGAACCAGAAATTGCTGTAAAATAATGCACAGAATATATGTATATAGGGAAAACAGAAATGCTGCTCTGGGATGTTTTCGCAACCAGATGTTGATATTTCTATCAAAAAATAATTGCAGAATTCCTGGAGACAACTTTTCAAGTAAGCCCTTAAAAATGAAAAGAAAACTTAAGAGAATTTTGTACATACAGAATCATACAATGACTTTAGCTGAAATGACGTCTGGATTTGGTGGAGTCCAGGCTCACATAAAAAGCAAGGCTAACTTCAGAATTGGATCAGGTTGCTCAAGACAGTTTTCAGCCATGTCATTAATATCTCCAAGCCTAGAAATTTCACCATTGTTTTGTGAAATTGTCCTCTTTTCTAGTGCCTGACCACCCTCAAGATGAAGTTTTTCCTTATATTTATCAGCTTCTGTCTTTCATGTCTCATCCTATCACTCTACACATTCAAGAGAGATTCTATAAGCATGCATTTGCTAGCTGAAGATAAAATCTCCTTTTAAAGTCACAGAATCAGAGAATAATTTAGATTGGAGGAGAGTTCTGGAAGGCTTTTAGTCCAAGCACCTGCTCAAAGCTGGTCTGATCAGATCATATTGTTCAAAGTTGCCTCCAGTCAAGTCTTGAGCACACATAAGGACAGAGATTGCACAACCTTTCTGGAAAACCTATACCAGTGTTTGACCAACTTCCAATTAAAAAAAAAAAGAAGAAAAAAAAAACAATCAGAATTCCTCCTTAGATCCTTAGTTTGATACTTTCAAATCCACAAAAATGGGTTGGAATAGTTGTTTTACTTTCTATTGATGGCCTTTAATTCAATTAGTATCAATTTATAGATAATTTAATTTAGAATGTGTAATAAAATAAATAAAGAAATAATTTGATGGATCTCTAATTTAATTAAATAATAATGTTGATGTCATTATCCTGAAAGTGTAAGAAATATTAATGCAAATATTTAACATATATGTGGGATTTCTGCCTACCCATGTCCACGTTCAAAACTGCATGAAGTATCTCCAGAGCAAAAATGAGGCCCTCATTATCAGGAAAGGTAATTTTATAAAGGTAATAATGTAGTTATCACCATGTCATGCAGTGCAATTTATAGCAGTATTCAAAATTAATGGACTTTGTAGTTCAGTGGATTAATGCACTCTATGCACATTGCATAAATCTTCCTGTCTGGCACTTCATCTGGAATCCAGAACTACACTGAATATGAATGGCAGGGGAAGACATTTTAGTCTCTGGGCTGTACTTAAAATTGTGCAGTGTTTTATAGCTTGACATTATTAATAAATAAAATTTATTATCAGGACAGGTTTGTCTAGAATTTAGCTTGTCCTAAAAAAATAAAAATATATGGCTTATACAGTTTTGATGTTTTTCTCATTAGTCTGAGCAAACAAGTTCTTCTGTGTGTTTTATGAAATGTGATCCTAAATGTTTAGCAGGCTGTAGTTTCAAAGCGAGTTTTAAAATGCTGATTATATAGTTTCTTTCTGTACTACAGTCAGTGGTCCCTTGCTGAAAAAAACCAAAACCAACAAATTGAAGACTGGAAATGTATGAACTAAATTCTGCTCTCAGAAACCATGTAAATATTCATAACAAATACTTTAATAATTGTGCTACTATGGATTTATAAAGTTATTAAAAAAAAATCAGAATCCAACATAACATTTCAATTATTGCAATGGAAAACGATGTCACTCTTATAGAAAAAATAATTTCTATATAAGTAATATCAGTATTTTTTCCTCTAGCATTATTTTAATAAATTTAAAAGCTTCCAAGAACCAACAAATCTGAGCTTTTCTGTTGTTACTGTTTTTAAAGGAAAAGGGGAAACCTTTTTCCCAAACTATGTGGAATACAGACCTGTTTTCAGTAGTCTCATTATGCAACATATTTAGGTATGGAGAAGTGATAGTCATCTTCATTATTGTCAAAACCAATACCCATTATAACAAGCTATTTTAGCTTCTGAACCCTGCCTTGGAAATGCCCTTCTTTTCAGTACCCTGAAGCTAAGCCAGATATTATTGCTTTCTCTGCCACCTAGGATTTGCCTTACAAAAAGAGAATTCCCAGGAGTTTTTCTAGCTCAGTATTAAGGTAACAGATCAGGTCAAGGGACCTGTATCAGGAGCCAAAGATTTGGATCAAAATAGCTTATATCCCATCATATTACACTGGATTCAGTCCCAGTTGCAAATTATTTTCACAGCAGTTTTCTGCTTTTGGGTTGGTTGGTTAGTTGTTTGTTTTCAGAAAAATTAGGTAGTGTTGAATTTTCCATTTCAATAATGTCTAAAGGTTTCACAATGAGTTTCTGGATGAAACAGTATTTTTACATGTCAGAAAGAAATAAAACACTATACTGCAGGTTCCAGGTGCTGTTTTACCAAAACTTCAATGGGAATTTTTTAAGAAAATTGTGCTGGTAGCCTTCTTCTGCTGCAACAGAATTTTTTGCCACTAGTCTATGTTTCACTCCTCAGTTCTTATATATTTTAAGTCAAAGAATCACAGAGTAATTAAGGTTGGAAAAGTTCTCTAAGATTACCTAGCCCAACCTTATGCAGGTCCTCTACAGGACCAGCTTCAAAGTCAGACCAGCTTTCTCAGGAATGCACAGGGCTTCTCTCCGAGGTTCCTCTCCTCTTTGACTCCATAACTTCTCTGAGCAATGTGTTCCAGTGTTTAATTACTCTCATCAGAAAACCTGTTACTCTAATATCCAAACCAAATTTCTCTTGCCACATCTTGTACTTTCACCGTGAACCTCAGAGATGAACCTGTCTGTGTCCTCTTTTTATTTTTTTTCTAGTTAAGATATTATACTTCCCCCAGCTAAAAAATTCCAGCTTTCTCAATCTCTCCTTGTATGCCATGTGCTCCAACCATGAATCTTCTTGGTGGCTTCTGCTGGAAGAATTTTGTCACTTTCATACTTAACTCTGAACAACCAATAGTACTTTGGATATGGTCTTATGGTAGCTTAGTTGGGGGGAGTCATCATTTTCCTTGGCTGACCAGCTACACTGCTGCTGATGCAGCCCCAAAAGTGCTTAGCCCTTGTGACAGCAAGGACATGCTGCAGACAACAATGTTCAACTTATTGTCCATCAAGGCACTATATCTTTTTCTACAGAGATGCTCCCTAAAGGGTTGGTCTTCCCATTGTGTTGTTGCATAGAGTTGTTTGAATCCCAGGACTTTGTTCTGCCCTTTACTGAGCCTATAGTTTCCTGGATTCCCCTTCTTACTTTTTCTAATTGAGTGTAACATTGCATTTAAGCAGTCTTTTTGTCCCTCCAGAAATCATTGGTGTCTTTCAAAATTGGCAGAAAGCATGCTAAAAAAGGTATCAGCTCTTGCTGATATACTGCAATTTTCCTGCAGTATACTTGGAAACAGTTGTTTCCATGGCTTTATATCTCCAGTTTGCTAGAGTAGTTCCTAGAACTATTGTATTCTGTTGCATTTTCCCTCACTCCCCAAACATAGAAACCTGATAAGTTGAGCACAGACTTCCAAGAAAGACTCAGCAAAGAGAGTATGGAGTCACTCAGGCTTCTGTATTTTTCATCCCTGTGCCATTGAGAGGGCTTTAAACTAGATTTGAAGGGGGATGGGGTTGGAACCAGTGTCACTGAAGTGGTGCCTGGGAGTACCGCACCGGTGCTAATAGGCAAGGGTGCCAACAAGGTCTTGCAGCCTCCTGCAGCAGTTGAGGTGGGCGAGAAAAACACATGTGTCATTGA